>JAGKTK010001700.1:33017-70219 GCA_018397895.1 Paralithodes camtschaticus
ACATTCTATCTATCTATCTATCTATCTATCTATCTATTGCCTGACGCCGTGATCCCCGAAGGGGTGGCCACGAACGAACCGCCCCCATGCACCTCTGTCCCCAGTCAGTCGACGCCCCTCCCCCCAACCAGCACCGCCTTCGTTCATGTAGTTCCTCACTCCATCCTTCCACCTCATATTCGGTCTACCTCTCCCCCTCTGTCCCTCCACCTCGCTCTCGTACACCCTCTTAGTCATTCTCTCGCTTTCCATACGTTCCATATGGCCGAACCATCTCAAGTTGTTCCTTTTCACACTTTCCAGCACATCTACCTCCACACCACACCTCCTTCTTACTTCCTCATTAGTCTGTCTATCCCTCCATGTAACTCCGCACGCACTCCTTAAGTAATTCATTTCCACTGCTCTCACTCTTGGTCTGAGTCTCTCAACCAACGTCCATGTAAATGTACATTTATTAAATTTTTCTGGAATAAGAGTAATGCCAACAATTGGCAAGATATGACTGTGATAAGAAGGTACCGGTATATATGTCGTAATTGCTTAGATTACCCTACCAGGCTGGCTTACCAGTCTAATCAAATCATGTTTTTTTTTTTCAAGTTACCTGTATTATGTGCCCAAGTATATACATATATATACATTATTATTAAATATACATAGTTGAATTTATGCTATGCAGTTCTAATTATGTCTTAGGAAATTATAAAACGGCAAACAAAAAATAATATAAATTTTCTTTAATTCCTTCTCATATTCATTCTAGTTTTAAACTAATTTCTCACAGTTTCATACCTTGCCATACAAAGCAATCTAATTCTTATCTTTATGAACATTGGCCATATGCCTTATTGCTTTATATTTAAATTTAAACGCTTTATCACATAAATCACATTCAAACCTGGTTGGTTTAGTATGATTTTTTCCATGTCTAGCAAGGTCACCCTCTAGACCAAATAATTTACCACAAACTTCACACTTATATTCCTTCACTCCTGAATGGACAAAAGCATGTCTGGCCAGATCTCTGCTTTCGCGAAACTGCTTACCACAAACATGGCATTCGCATTTCTTTACTCCTGTATGAGTAAGGGAGTGCACATTGAGTTGATCTTTTGAAATATATAATTTACCACAACACTCACACTGATAATTCTTCTCTCCGGAATGAATGAGCAAATGCTGAGAAAGTTTATTTTTTATACCAAACTTCTTACCACACTCATGACACTCAAAATGTTTTGCTCCAGAATGAACTAGTAAGTGCTGGGTGAGCTGACCTTTTTGAGAAAACTGCTTGCCACATTCCTCACATGCAAACATTTTCACTCCCAAATGAAGCAAAGAATGCCTCCTAAGGACATCTTCCCGACCAAACAGTTTCCCACATATTTCACATTTGAAATTTTGAACTCCTGTGTGAGTTAGTAAGTGCCTGGTAATTTGGCTTTTATAGGTGAATATTTTGCCACACACCTGACACTGGTTTGTCTTTCCCAATGATCCCAAGTTGCCGGAATCCAATGTTTGGGCTTGATTCTTTTTATGATTTGCTTTGTCACTTTCTAAGGCTAATGCTAATGAACCTGAATCTAGGCAATTATTTTCATTACCACTTGCTCGTTTCTGTTTACGTTTACGTCGAGGACCCACAGTGAATTGCTCTCGAGCAGCCCCTTCACTGTCTTCTTTCTTTAACGCCAATACTTCATTACCCTTTGCTCGTTTCTGTTTACGTTTACGTCGAGGACCCACAGTGAATTGCTCTCGAGCAGGCCCTTCACTGTCTTCTTTCTTTAACGCCAATACTAATGAATCTGGTCGCTGGCCATCATTTTCCTTAGTTTCTGCTTCTTCCATAAGTTCTCTTTTAATAATTAATGCGAATGAATTTACATCTTGGTCCTCATATTCATTACTCTCTGTTTCTTCACTTGGTTCTCTTTTAATTGCTAAAGCTACTAAATCAGACTGAGGTTCATTGGTCTTGTTAACTTCTGCTTCTTCAATAAGTTCAATTTTCAACTTGGATGCTAATGTATCTGATTGTTGGCCAGCATTCTCGTTATCCTCTACTTCTTCACTGCCTTTTCTTTTAATCACTGAATATGGGCCAACATTAATCTTGTCCTCTGTTCCTTCACGGTCTTTTCTTTTCAGTACTAATGCTTCACACTTGTTCACTTTCTCTTCATACACTTCACCATCACACTCCACCTTCACAACTAAACATTCCTCCATCATAGCACTTTTGAATACTTACATAAGGTTCAACCTTATTATTGATGAATAATTCAAAATTTGTTGTTAGTTAAGTCTTGCTATATAAGTAGGCCAAAGACAGCAACACGGACCATCACTGCTGCAACACTTAATAATCACACACTTGGTGTTTCTTCAAAGTACTAGTCTTCGGTAGTAAATCTGGAACAAGAACCAATAATATATTTAATTACTAATCATATTGGAGAGACTTTGCATTTCCAAGATAAATTTATCACTACAAATATATAAACTTTTGTGTATTCAAACTCCTCCTAGAGATTGATTTGATTGTTCAAGTGGTGAATAAGGAACAAATTGTGTGTAAGATACACAAGGAGGCTATAACCTACTGCAAAGATGAATGAGTTTGGGTGAAATTTACATTGTTTTCTCCAAAATAGGACCGAATATTAGGTATCAAAAGCAAGCCAGATTTTCAATCTTCCATCTACTATAATTTGTTTTTATTTTTTGTTTTTCTTTCCTAGGTATAGAAGCTATAGAATACAATTTGAAGTTCTTGTACATAAAAACAAAGTTCACTTGTGATTATGGGACATTAGCAACATTTCATCTCCAAATTAGGAACGAATGATTGGAATTAATATATAGCCTGTTTCTATCAATCATATACCATAATTGATTCTTAAATTACAGGCCAGGAAAAAATTGACACATAATGGCATGAAAGGTCTTTAAATTGACAGAAATGGGGCAAGTTTTTTAAAATCGCCAAACTAATGGGGTGAGTGTCTTAAAATCTCAAAAAACAATGGGGCTAAACATGAGGGAGTAAGGTGTCAAGAAAATATATCCCTTAAGTGGAAATCTCGAGACCCTTAAATAGGGAAAACCCTCACGCATCTGGAGTTTGAGTATCCACAATCCTAAGGTTTCTGGCTCACCCATAAGATTGATATACAGTAATTGTATAACTGAGGTATTCAATGAATTACAGCTTCATCTATGTCCACAGTATCATAACTTCCTCATACTTAGGAAATATACAGTCATAAGCTATAATACCATAACTTATTTTACATTACATTTTGAATCCCATTACGCCATCAGACAGTACACTAGGACACGGCTGGCCATACCTAGGAAATATACAGTCATATGCTAAAATACCCAGTTAAGACTTGTTTTTTAGTCCTAATGTTGCTAGAAATGTGATGTCTATTTTTAATATACAAAAATCAGAGGGAAATACACATACAGTAGATACATACAGTACAAGTTTAACCCTCTGTTCCCGGAAGGGCTCTTGAACGCCCATAAAAAAGCATACCAGAGCTGCCCGGAAGGGCTCTTTAATGCCCAGTGGTTGAAAGCCTGTGAGCTTGGTGTGCGAGGCGTCGATCCGACGCATGTAAACAACAGCCGGCTGGACCGACGCCCCGCATCTCCGGCCACAAGAAGGAGAGCGTCGCTTGTTCGTGTGTGCCTGTATGTTGTTGTTAAGTATCGAAAAGTAGTGTAAAGTGGCTGTTTTTGCCATAAAGTTATCTCCAATGAAATCATCATCACAACTGAACCAGTTTACTTAGAGAGCTCTACTTAACGCCATTCTACAGGTAAGAAACACAGCTACGCTTGGGGATGCGCGGGAATGCGGAAGCAGTCAGAATAACAAAGATACGGTAGCCTAGCCTAGACGTTTTTCGGCCAAACTTATAGAAATATAACACTTCCAGACAGTGTCTCCCCCATTAGTCCAAAGGAGAGAGATTGTACTGTATGGTAAGGTTGCCAATTCATATGCGGTGTTCCAGCTAGTGAACACACACACCTAAAAATTAGTTGAGTAATAAAAATATAGTTTGGGTAAAATGTAGCATAACTGTCATAAATTTTATTATTCAATTTTGAATCTAATCTACTGGCATTGTGATCAATATTGCATACTAATTTGACTGTCAATATATGAATTGGCTAGTCTATCGTAAGTGTAGCATACACTTAAACACTGTTAGCAACGATCACATTTTGCATAAAGATTTTATGAACATATTTAAAGCAGATATACAGTACCGGTATATGTCAATACCATAAATATTGCTTGAACTTGACGTTTGGATAAAGAACTATTAAGATTCACGAGACATTATTTTAATGAAAATTTTATAATTTAAAGAATCAATGAGAAGACAGCCTTGACACTCACAAATACTGTGTGTACAGTAGGGTATCTGCCACCAGACTATTTTTGGGATAAAAACAATTCCTACAAATTATTGTGAAAATTAGTCTCTGTGGATCATTCCTACCATCGGTATGGTCTGTACAAATAATGTTTTGTTGTAAACTGTATTTTTATATATATATATATATATATATTATCATATTCATTAATGATGATAATACAGTTTCTTGCAAAGCAAAGCATATTTCCTTAAACCCTAATTCTATTTTCTGTTGAGATTTCCCCTCAAGTGGTAGTGTCATGCGCAGACAATGAATGAAAACAGAATGCCAAGATACACAGAAGTCAAGTAAGGAAAACTGGCAATGGACTGGGAGAATCAAGTGGAAAAATATAATTAAGAAAATTTGTCCATGTAGTAGTAGGAGCATTATGGCCTAGGCAAAAGGATCACCTCTGGACAGGTAACATGAACAAATTTACCATGACCATTCCTTAGCAGGGGTTTCCCAGTAGGAAACATGGCATTGAAGATAATGATAAGATATAACATGCTTTAATTATTGTTAGAATGAGTCAAGATGATGGCTGCCAACATAGGGCCATACGGATATGTTAAATTGTGTTTTAAACATTTAGGTTCAGAATATGGTGACACACACATCAGAGTTTGTATGGATGGCAATATGATTCTCCAACTTATAATAACATTTTACCACAATGATCTCACTTAAGCTTGCTCACATCAGAATGAAATCTTTTAGTGTGTCTGGTGAGGTCACGTTTCAGACCAAAGAGTTTACCACAGGTTTCACACTTCCATGTCTTCACTCCTGAATGAACAAAAGCATGTCTGGACAGCTCTGTATGGTCGCGAAACCGCTTTCCACAAATGTGACATTCATGATTCTTTGCACGCTTCTTTTCTCCTGAGTGCAACTCGAGTTGATAATTTGAAATAAATAATTTACCACAAACCTCACACTGGAAATTCTTCTCTCCAGAATGACTACCCAAATGTAGGGAAAGTTTGCTTTTTGTACCATACAATTTGCCACATAAATTACATTCAAATTCCTTTACTCCAGAATGAACTAAAAAGTGCTCGGTGAGCTGACCTTTCTGACTAAACAATTTGCCACACTTCTCACACTCATAATTCTTCACCCCAGAATGAACCAAGTAATGCCTCTGAAGGACGTCCCTCCGACCAAACAGTTTCCCACACTCCTCACACTTGAACTTTTGAACTCCACTGTGAGTTAACAAGTGTCTGGTCATTAGGCTTTTGAAAGTAAACTTTTTACCACACACCGGACATTGGTTTGTCTTTTCTGGTGGTTTCAAGTTCCCCATTTCTGATTGCTGAGTTTTGTTCTTTTTAAGCTTTGCTTTATCTCTTTTCAACACTAATGCTAATGAATCTGAATCTTGGCACTCCTCATTACCCTCTGCTTCTTCACTATCTGCTCTTTTCATCTCTATTGCAAATGATTCTAACTGTTGGGCATTTTTCTTAGTACCTTTTGTTTTATTACTATGTTCTCTCTTTAGCATGGATGCTAGAGAATCTGATTGTTGGCTATCATTCTCATTATCCCCTACTACACAACATTCTTTTTTAATTGCTGCTTCAAATGAATCAGTTTCTAGGGCATCATTCTTGTTATCCTCTTCTCCTTCAATGTTTTCTCTTTTGATTACTATTGCTTCACAATTATTCACTTCCTCTTCATACACTTCACCATCACACTCCACCTTAACAACTACACCTTCCTCCATCATAGCACTTTTAATTACAATATAAGTTATACAGAATCATTGATGAACAATTCAATATCTTGTGCAACTCAAGTTAGCAACACTGGGACCATCACTACTGCAACACTTGACTACCATACATTTGGGACTTCTTCACGAAGCTAGACTTCAGTAGTGAACCTGAAACAAGAACTGATATGAGATATTATTGAATGTATAGACAATACTCTGCGATGCCAGATATACAGAATGAATTATCCCCCCTGGGGAAAAGGGAATAGAATATGCCCCACGTGCCTTCTGCGTGCCGTAAGAGGCGACTAAAGAGGTTGGGTCGGTGGGCTTGCGACCCCCACCCGGAAAAAAATACCTAAGCAAAGAAAAACGGACGAACAGCCTTGGATGCGGACGGAACCTATGTTGACGAACCACGACCGACTAAGGACATTTCTTCGGACATTCTGAGAATGGCTACATGGAATGTTAGTGGCATGAATGATGGCACAAAAGAGAGAGAGGTTCTGGAAGTGCTAATGAATGCCAGGCTGGATGTATGTGGAATGACAGAGACCAAATGGAAAGGTTCAGATGTGGGAGTGTGGAATGGGTGTGTGTGCTGGAGTGAGTGAAGGAACAGCGAGAGAAGGTGCGTGTTTGTTTGTAAGTAGCAAATGGAAGGAATGTGTAAGAGAGTATGGGTCTGTGGGTTCAAGGATTGTGTGGGTGAGAATGAAAGTAGGAATGCAAACGTGGGTGATTGTGTGTGAGTAGAGGATAAACTTGAAAGAAAGAAAGAGGAGTTCTGGATGAATGTGGATGCGTGCCTGGAGAAGTTTGACAAGAACGAAAGAATATTTCTGATTGGGGATATGAATGGTAAGGTGGGTGATAGGAAAGTTGAGGGAGTGGTGGGAGGGTGGGGGGTACCATCAGAGGTGAATGGGAATGGTAGGGCACTTGTGGACGTATGTGTGGGGAGGAGGCTGCGGATAGCGAACACCTTCTTCCGACACAGAATGATCCACAGGTACACGTGGAAACGGGTGTGGACGATGGAGGATGAGACAGTGGTGGAACGAGTCATTGATTGATTATGTATGTGTGGATGAACGAATGAAGAAATCTGTGATGGATACTAGGGTGTATAGGGGTATTGGAGGGGGTCTGTCTGATCATTATGTAGTGGTAGCTAAGGTTAGGATACAAAAGAAGTGGGTGAGGAGAGCTGGAGGGAGGCAAGAGGAGGGTGGAATGGTGAGGAGGGTGGACAGGTTGCAGGGAGGAGTACAGGAGAGTAGTGGAAAGACAACTAGGTGGGTTCGACCTGGAAGTGGAGGAGATGAGCAAGGTGTTTAAGGATGAGATCTGTGCAGCATGTGAGGAGGTGTGTGGAGTGAGGAGAAGAGGGAGGGGAGTGAAAGGTACAGCATGGTGGACAGAAGAGGTAAGAATAGCTGTGTAAGAAAGAAGAAAGCATATAGAGAGTGGTTGGGTAGTAGAGGGAATGAAGATTTCGAGAGACAGAAACGAGCGAGGTAAGTGGAGAGTAAAAGGGTGGTGAAGAGAGTAGTGAAAGAAAGTAAGAGAAGAGTAGATGAGGAATTTGGAAGGAATCTGAGTGTAAAATGGAGGGAGAGTAAGAAACTGTTCTAGAAAGAAGTCAAGAAAGTTAGGGAAGGTAGCAAGGGAAACAGTAAGGGTGTGAAAGATAAGAATGGGAGAATGCTAGCCGAGAAGCAAGAGAGAGTACTTCAATGAGTTGCTAAATGTAAGGAATGAAGAGCTGGATATGGTATGGGAGGGAGAAGAAGAGAAGTAGTGGAGGAGGAGATGGGGATCAGGTCAGAAGTGTGGGAAGCCATGAAAAGAGTGAAGTTGGGGAAAGCACCAGGAACAGATGATGAAGTGTGTGGGGAAATGTTGAGGTATGGTGGTGAGATAGTGATCGAATGGGTATGGAAAATGTGCAAACTAGCATGGGAGAAGGGGAGTGCACCCGATGACTGGAAGACTGGCACAATAGTCCCCCTATATAAGGGCAAAGGGGAAAGAGGAGTGTGTGGTAACCACCGAGGAATATGACTTCTAAGCGTAGTAGGGAAGGTATACAGTAGGGTAGTGATTGAAAGAGTGGAGAATGAGAACGGAGAGATGGATAGGCGACGAGCAGGGAGGTTTTAGGAAGGGAAGAGGATGTGTAGATCAGATTTTTACCCTGAATTGTGTTGTGGAGAAATATCTGGAGAAGAAACAAAAGGTGGATGTTGCCTTTATGGACTTGGAGAAGGCCTATGACAGAGTGGATAGAGAAGGTTTGTGGAAAGTACTTAGAATATACGGAGTAGATGGCAAGTTGCTGAAAGCAGTGAAGAGCATGTATGAGGGTGCAAAGGCGGCAGTACGTGTAGAGAGTGAGCAGAGCGAGTTCTTTGACCTGAATGTTGGTTTGAAACAGGGGTGTGTGATGTCCCTGTGGTTGTTTACTGTATATATGGACGGAGTCATGAAAGAAATACTATCAAGAGCAGTGGATGATGGTGTATCGCTGAAAAGGGAGGGAATTGAGTGGAAGCTACCTATACTGCTGTTTGCGGATGATACAGTTCTGATGAGTGATAATGAATGGGAGTTGCAGGGTCTGGTAAATGAGTTTGGAACAGTGTGCGAAAAACGGAATTTGAAGGTAAATGCGGGGAAGAGCAAGGTTATGGTCTTCGAAAGGGATGAAGTCACAGAGTGTGAGGTGAAGCTGAACGGTCAGGCTATGGAGATCGTCAACTCTTTTAACCCATTGGCTGCGGATATGTCAGTGGGCGGGAGCGTAAGGGGCCCACCTCCGTCCCTCAGAGCAGCGAGCGGCTCACTGAGCTAGGCTGTGTCTCGTGCGGGTCTCTCTCTGTCTCTCTCAACAGTGTAGCCAAGCGAGCGAGTGCTACCAAACAGCGGGTTTCCCGTGTTTTACTGGCACCGCTGCGGGTGAACCAGACCACGTACGGGGCCCGTTGTGGTCTCATTTTGAAGCCATTTTCGCCTAGTTTTCGGCAGAATACAGTTAATTTAATGCAGATGCTTGATTTATCATGCAGGAGGGCCTGAATATGCCCAAACGAGCCCAAAACACCCCGCTAGACAAGGGTTAAAGCCTGGAAATTGCTGTAACTTGCCAAAACATTCCAGAACGTCACCCGCAGCCAAAGGGTTAAGTATCTGGGCAGTGTGTTGAGTAAAGATGGGACTATGGATGAAGAAGTGAGGGAGAGGGTACAACAGGGGAAGAGGGTTGTAGGAACGCTGAAAGCAGTAACAAGAAATAGGGTGGTCAGTATGGAAGTGAAGAAGTCCTTGCATGACAGTGTGGTAATCCCGACACTGACTTACGGAAGCGAAGCATGGACGTTGGTTGAGAGACTCAGACCAAGAGTGAGAGCAGTAGAAATGAATTACTTAACCCGGGAACTGCAGGAAGACTCTTAAGAGTTCCCCCGGCGGACTGCGGGAAGACTCTTAACCCGTACAGCCCCAGTGACGTGTCCGACGCGTCGGCGATGTATGTAACGCACAGCCCCAGCGACGCGTCTGAAGAGTCACCCTAATTGCTCCGACCGTAACCTCAGGTGTAGCCACTCGAGAGGGCTCAGATTTGTATGGGAACTGTGTACGTATCCCACGCAACCGTGCCGATGGTTGAAAACTCTCAAAGTCCACGTGCGTGCGCGTGAGCGCGCAATAACCTGTTTTTTGGGGGTAATTGCCTTCAATTTTTTACTCTTGTAAAATACGTTTTCGGGGGCTCTGTAGGACCATTCTTTAAGCTTTTTGAGCGTTTTTTTGTGGTTTTTCCTTCATTCCTAACCCATTCGCTATTGTTTCTGGAATAAAACCATTTTTTGAAAACCGGCCGGGTTCTGGTGAACAAATAATACAAAACTAGCCGGGGCTCCACGTGTTAAGAGCCAGGGAAAAAAAATCAATTTAAAACACAGATTTTTTTTTTTTTTTCTTTTGCCCCTGGGACATGCTAAATATCACTCCTCCACCTCCCCTCCTTCCCCAGTTTCCTCCCCTCCTTCAGTTATCACCTATTTTCCCTGTTATTCCCTTTTCCTGTGGTCTATTTTCGTGCTAACATTAGCGAGTTGGTAGCAGGGCGTTGTCATCACTGTTAGCAAGCGATTGCAAGAGAGAGAGAGAGAGTATCGATCGACAGTCTCTCTCCAGAAGTGGAGGTAAGTGGTGGGCTGGGAGGTTGCCTCAGCCATACATTGTGTAACTCCCGGCCTGTATCGCCGATTTTGACCATCCAAACGCTGTTTCCACTTGTTTTATTGTTGTAACAGGTTAATACCTTTATAATCAACCTATAATAGGCGCATATGGATAAGTATTAATGCTATTTATGGTAAAATAAATATTTTAGTAATGGGAACAGCTCAAATACGTCAGCACAGGAGTGTGGTGTCTCATACCCCCCATGAGCACTTCAGAGGTTAAGAAGTGCGTGCGGAGTTACATGGAGGGATAGACAGACTAATGAGGAAGTAAGAAGGTGTGGTGTGGAGGTAGATGTGCTGGAAAGTGTGAAAAGGAACAACTTGAGATGGTTTGGCCATATGGAACGTATGGAAAGCGAGAGAATGACTAAGAGGGTGTATGAGAGCGAGGTGGAGGGACAGAGAGGGAGAGGTAGACCGAATGAGAGGTGGAAGGATGGAGTGAGGAAGTATATGAACGAAGGCGGTGCTGGTTGGGGGGAGGGGTGTCGACTGACTGGGGACAGAGGTGTATTGGGGCGGTTCGTTCGTGGCCACCCCTTCGGGGATCACGGCGTCAGGCAATAGATAGATAGATAGAACCCTAATATTAACCCTTTTGGTGTGATGGCTTCTATAGGGAAGAATAAGCCCAAGCGGCTAATTTCCTGCTAATTCCGCTCAATATACATCACCTTAGCGCTATATCCGTTGCGGATTGGAACAAGCTGATTGGCACCACATACATTTGGGTAAGGATGGTGTTAGCGGGCATTCGGTCGCTTTGTATATATATGTCGCACTCTCAGTTACGTTCGCGTCTAATTTGACTGCTTTCTTTATATGAAATTATCCCACGGCAGCTGTTATTTGCCCCCTACTGGTAGTATATATGATGATGACAAGAAGTCATGGGGGTGAGAGGGACAAAGCCCCCCCCCCCCTAGCAAAAACCATTTACCCAACAGCTGACTCTGGGATACAATAATGGGTTGAGGGGGCAAAGCACCCATGAGTTATTGTTATCATATATATCACCAGCAGGGGGAGAATAACAGCTGGCCGTGTTTAAATTTTGTATATAAAAAATCAGTCAAATTAGACTCGAACGTAACTGCAATCGTACGACTTATGTATACAAAGCGAAACGTAGGCTATGCCTGCTTACACCATCCTTATCTGCATTCGCGATGGTAATAACATATACAGCAATGTAGCGCAGTATGGTATATAAGAAACCTATAGAACACATACTGTATAAATAGATGGGCCTGATAATACGTAAAGGTGTGCCTTATACCATTTTTATTTCCTTATAGCCTATATCTCCCTTATAATACATTTCAGCTCTTAATGACATATAAATAACAATATTGTATAGGCTATGCCATAACAGACCTATTAGGCACATAAAGATCAATGGGACTAATGTCGGTCCAAAAGATAATTTATATCGATGTGCTCTTACTTAATTTTATTGCTTTAACCTACGTTACGTTGGTTAGACTTAGTTACACGGAACAGGATCCATCAATATTTTTGTGTCCTACAGGTTTCTTATTATAATTCACAAGTTCATTGCTTTATATGACATTACTGTCGCAAATCCAGGATAATATGTATTTTAGGTCACATATGAGATATAATTTTTTAAGTGTTGTCTATAGCTTTGTCTTAGTGTTAGTCACAACAGTATGTCTCTACCGCTACAAATTAAAATATCTGTCATTAGACTTTGTGGGTTAAATAAGGGTAAAGGATAAAAAGGTGGCCATCTTAGATCAGTGAACTAATTTTTGTCATCCTCTACATAAATGGTATAGCCAGCGGTTGTCGACCCCAGGTTAGGTTAGGGTAATGACAAGATATTATTATAATAATAATTTATTATTATGTTACCTCCACCAACTGACATTACTTCTAAACTCAATTAATGAAATCAACAAATACATGTGGCAGTCCAGGGATTCGAACCTAGGATGCTCACACCGAAATTCAGTGCATTTATCTATTGCGCTAAGAAGACAGTTAAAGAATGGTGGACAAGCCTACGATTTATTATGCAGTTTCGAATCCTGCATTTCAATCTAAGCATGTACACACTTTCCAACTGCGCTATCATAGACTATGGATAGATGAATGGAAGGAGTAATTAATGGGGCCTTAACCCTAAGGAAGGCCTCTCTATAAACTACCACTGAACCTGAATGAATTATTATGTTACCTCCACCAACCGACTTTACTCCTAAACTCAATTAATGAAATCAACAAATACATGTGGCAGTCCAGGGATTCGAACCTAGGATGCTCACACCAAAATTCAGTGCATTTATCCATTGCGCTACGAAGACAGTTAAAGAATGGTGGACAAGCCTACGATTTATTATGCAGTTTCGAATCCTGCATATCAATCTAAGCATGTACACACTTTCCAACTGCGCTATCAGTATCATAGGCTATGGATAGATGAATGGAAGGAGTAATTAATGGGGCCTTAACCCTAAGGAAGGCGGCGCCGAATGCCTCTCTATAAAGTACCCCTGAACCTGAATGAATTAATAATAATAATAATAATAATAATAATAATAATAATAATAATAGCGGAAAAGTTATTATGTGTCACCAATTCAGGCACCTCGATGGTTATGTCAGGAAGGATGTAGGCTAGTATCCAGGCGTACGGTCGTCTTGTTTACATAGGTCGTACGCTCGCGGTTATGTTCCTGTCTATTTTGATGACTATTTTGTTATGATATTTGCCCCCTGCTGGCAATATATATATGACACCACTAAACCTATTATTGTATCCCACAGCAGTCAAAATAGAAAAGGAAAATGATCGCGAGTGTGCCGAGTAGGCCTAGTGTAAAGAAGGCGGGCGGTACGCCCGAATATTAAATCCTTACCATTAGGCCTATGTCATAGGTCTATATACAATCATTATCATTCCTATATACACCATTACCATTGGAAATTAATAAAAATTCATTAGACTTAGCGAGTTAAATAAGGGTGGAACCAAGAGAGGTGGCCATCTTACCTTACCTTGTGATACCTTGTGGAGATTTCGGTCGACGACCTCAGCTACAGGAACTGCCGCTGCTTCCTCCCTGGCCCTGCTGCCTCCAATGAAGTGGTACTCCGTGAACCAACTTGTTGTAGTGTGGCCACGTATGGTAGGATGGCGTGGGAGGTGTGTCTTCTATCTTCTGTAGGAAGGTATCTAGATGTTTCTTGAAAACCTCTACCGTACAGGATGACATATTCTTTAGGTAGGTGGAATAGAGAAACATTTCTATCCATCTTAAATCAGTGATCTAATTATTTCATTTTTCCACCATATGTTTAGTATTTTGTCAACCTCTACATCAATGCTAGGACCAGCATGGGTCTGGGGGCGGCAGCCACAACTTAAGGTTAGGAGACAAAATATGTTTTTTGGGTGGCATAGCCTATAGGCCTAGGCCTATTAACATTGTTGGTAATGACATATATAGGAATTATGTATGGGTCATAAAAATTTGATATATGGCAATTATGGAGGTACCTGAAGTGGTGACATAATAAAGTTGACCAAATAGTAAAAAACCGATGGTGCAGATTTAGCCTATCAACTTAATATTTTCGTTGAGAATAATTTCGCTACTCTCACACATGCAAATCAATGTAGCCTAAATTCCTTGGCAGTGGCCTTTCATCTAGGCTACCTATATTGGCAACATGGGAATTTATCTAGTTTTACACCGGGTCGAAACCATCGATATATTATTTAGACAAATATGTTAGTTAGGTCATGTACTTCATTGCCATATAGCCTATGTACACCCCATCGGAAATTCATTATAAAAAATATATAAACAGGGAACGTGAGCTGGGTTTAGACTGTCAGCGAGACAGGTTAGTTTTCGGTTAGGTTAGGTTAGGCTAATTTTTGGGATGGATGTAGTGATCGGGCGTACGGTCGTCATGTGCGCTCGCAGTTACGTTACGTTCCCGTCTATTTCGACGCTATATTTTCTGATATTTGCCCCCTGTCATTACTACATGAATACTAGGTTAGGTTAGGTTAGGTTGTTTGGTTAGGCTAATTTATTTTTATATCCAAAGGCAGTCAAAATAGACGGGAACATGATGGGAAGGTCCGACGCCACTACGCGTAGTGTAAACAAGGCTGGCGGTACGCCCGCACTTAACATTCTTGCCTAATTTTTTGGCGTTTTCCGATGGGGTTCATAAAAAAACATTCCAAAAAAAAATAGCCTAAAAAAAAAACGAGGAAAAAAAATAAAAAAATACTTGTAAAATCGTCCCCGGTGTAAAACTGGATATTTGTCGCAACATGTTTTGTATTGATGTCTTTAAGTATAACCGAGGAAGATCTCTAGACCTCTTCCCTGTCAGTTCGCCTTTGTTGACATTCCGTCCAGTGGTCCGTGCTCACCAGAGGGTTGGTTTGCCATAGATATCAGCGTTATTTTGGTAGATTGTTGGTTTTGGGTATACTGTAATTATATGGGTCTCACAACTAGTATGAAAGTAAAGGTTTCTTCTTATTGTTGAAGGGCAGACTCGGGCGCAGAAGCACGCCCGCCACAGCCCTGCCTCCGATGTCGACCAAGTCCCACAATCTTGAGAACTCCGCGCCCCCACCACGGACATGTTCAATGTTTACATTTTACAAAAGTTTTCAGAATGAGTTTAGGGAAGGAGGCGTGCCAGTGACTTTGGTATAGGCTACTCACTGGTGTACACTGTACAGTCGTGGTAAAGGTTGCGTTAGTTATAGCAGGCGTACCCCGCTTGTTTACATAGCATGTTCACAGTTACATTCGTGTCTAATTTGACTGCTGGTAATTGATGCTGATAATAAGTCAAGTGGGGTGAGGGGGCTCTCAACCAATTATTGGGTGCAATTTTACTATAGAGGCACGCATTTGACAGGTACCACCGAGGATTTAATAGTCTACAGAATTATTTTCGGTTTCCACGCATCCAACACCAAGCTAGGCCTACACCTTTTTCTGGTGTACGAGTCACTAAAAAAAACAATGAGACACTTAAGATGAAATATAAAGATAACTCGGTGGAAAAATTGCGTTCGCGGGAGTAACGTCGATCGTTTGTTGACAGCGGCTCACTTGGTGTAGTGACTAGCGTCTCGGACTTCCACCCAGAAGGCCCGGGTTCGCGCCCACGCTCGGCGTATTAAAGATTTTTCACAAGCACTGAGTCGTTACCATCCCTCATGAGCAAAGGGATGGGGTAGTAGTACAGGACCCCAATGGAAATACGCCTAATCGGCCTTATTGAGCTATCCTTAGCTAGCTTAGCATGCGCTAGCTTTAAGAACTATTATTATTATTATTATTATTATTATTATTATAGTAGGCTACTTCGCGCATCTAACTAACTTTCCAATATTGGCGGTTCAATTAAAATTTATGCCGCGGGATACAGTATAGGCCTATGTGTTGAGGGGGGGGATTTTACTCCCCCTCACCCCTCCTAGACTTATTGTCATCATCATATATATTGCCAGCAGGGGGCAAAAACACAACCATAAACATAACTAATGTCGAGCGTCGTGTCAACAAACCGACAATCGGAAGAAGCGATAAACTCCCGATTTTCAGCCCAAACGCGCTTCGTTTCGTGGTTTCGTTGAAACCACATGGTTGTTGCTGGAGGCGTGGAAACCTAAATTAAATCTCTAATAAGTACGTGGTGGTACCTGTCAAATGCGTGTCCCTTTAGTAAAATTCTACCTATTATTGTATCCCACGGCCGGTAACAAAACAATTTACCCAACACCTGGCCATGAGATACAATAATAGGTTGAGGGGGGAAAATAATAGCAGTCAAATTAGACGCAAATGTTACTCCGAGCGTGCAACTGTGTAAACAAAGCGGATGGGGGTGACCAGTAGCAACATTGGTAGAGCGCTCGGTTTCTAACCGGGAGGACCGAGTTCGATCTTCGGCTGATGGAGATAGTTGGGCAATCTCCTCACACCCCTTGCCTCTGTTCTGATCGCCTAACAGTAATAGGTCTATGACAGGGTAAAAAGATTCCTCGCGACCTCATCCCTTAACTAGCCTAGGCCTACTTAAAAAAAAAAAAAAAAAACGGATGATAGCCTACGACTGCTAATGTAACTTTTACCAAATTTTATCTTTATCTATTTTATTGTGTTTTAGGTAGTTTTCATCAATATACAGTGGTTTTAATTAGTAACATCCATCGGAAAATTAATTTTTCCCCCATTATCTATCGATCTGAAGGCATGGCCCCTGATAGTGGGGAGGGCTATGAAGTAGGGGAGAGCGGTGATGGTTCGGATGTTTTTTTTTTTAATATTTGTAAAAGTTCAGGTTTAAGCAGTAGTATAATCTAGTTGATGTTAAAATGTTGCTTCGTTATTTGGTTCTTTAGCCTAATTATTTCAAACCCTTAGCTCTTTTCAGTTTTGAGCTATAGTTCCCAAAACACAAGTTTCTAAATCGTCCGAACCTTCCCTACCAGTGGTGATGGTTCGGTCAGAAGGGTGGGATGGTTTGGTCACTATATTAATTGGCATAATCTTAATATTATGTGAGTTGAATTTTCTAAAAACAAGAATTTATCAATTCAAAGACATTTTATTTTGCTAAAATACAAAATTAAACTTCATAATCGAAATTAACCTCTTCATATTTGTAAACAACAAGTATTGAAAACAAACTGGATTATACTTAACCAGAATTATGGATAATGTACTTATCCATAAATCAAATAAACATACAGTACCCGGTACCTTTATTTGTATAAACAATATTATAGCCTAGGTATGGATTAGGACTGTTACTTCAAATAAATTACATAATTGACTTAGTTTATATTATATTGTATTAGCACAGATAAATACATAATAAAATATAAATATATTATTCCCTGATGGATATTAACCCTTGGGATCCGGGAGGCCTCATATGAGGCAAAATGGTCAAATAAAAATCGCCGCTATAATCATCGGAACTCGGCAACCACGCGTTGTAGCGACGTCACTTCTACGGCATTCTACAGACAACAAAAAGTTCTACAATTTGAAAAAACATTGACTGCTCTAGGTGGTCTCAATCAGTAGCTACTGAATTATAAAGTTGATTTTACCAAAATTCATACGAGGCCCCCCGGCTCCCATGGGTTAAGAGTTGTGTTTCACTATGTGTTCATAATATAAATATGTTTACAAGAAGTAGTGTTATCAATTGATAAGGTAATTTTTTGGTAATTAGTGGGAAGGATGGTTCTGACTGGTCCGAACCATCACCACCCTCAACTGTCCGAATGATCCCGAATCTATATACAGTAGTTAATTGATGGGTACGCTCAACGTTCACACAAGTGACTTCAGCATTTGTTATTTACGGCAATATCTTCGGCATACAACATAGTTTCACCATAATAATGCATATTTCGCTGATTGACATATTCATGGAGGTAGAGCTTACGATATAAAGTGAAGATATTACATAGGAAGTGCAAAAAAACATAAAATTGGACCTGCATTAAAAAGTGTAGCTGATGTAGGAACCAAATCACGCGTGATGAAAGTAGACAAACTCGCAGTTTTACGCAAAATCTCGGGGCCTTAGGTCCCATACGTTTCTCAGGAAATGCACTGTCCGAACCATCCTTCCGTCCGAACCATCACCGCTCTCCCCTATAGGGATATTGAGAGGTAAAAAGCATTTTTTTTTTTTTTATTATTTAGGCTATTTATATATATCGCATGGCAGGACGTTTCAAATACCATAGCTTCGCCTTTTAAAGGTTAAAACATTGTCCCTTGTCTTCTATGGTCTAACAACTGTCATCCTTTCGACCACTTTCTTACTTCTGAAACACTTCACCTAGTCATCATTCATACTCGCCACATGGCTAAACCACTGCAATCTGCCAGTACATATCACCTCACCTTATGCACTCTATAGGCTACCACATGTCTCATTAGTCCTTCTCTCACAGTGGTATTCCAAAAACATCTAATATAATTTCTTATTCCAGGTTCACTATTGAAGTCTAACAGTGAAAAAGCCCAAGTGTATGGTTATCAAGTGTTGTGGCAGTGATAAATGATGATCCCAGTGTTGCTAACTTTGGCTTACTCAAATACTTAACTTGACTATCACGTGACATTAAATTACTCCTCAGTAATTTTGTTAAGCCTTAATGCATTCAAAAGTACTATGGAAGGTTTAATTGTGAAGGTAGAATGTAATGAAGTGCATGAAGCGGAAGTGAAAAAGTGTGAAACATTATTGATGAAAAGAGATAACGGTGCAGGAGGAACGTATAACAAAAATGAGGCCCACAATACAAATTTCTTAGAATCAACAATTGAAAGAGAAAACAATGGAGACCTAGACGATATTGGTAATGATGGGCAACAATCTGATTCATTACCATCCATGTTGAAAAAAAGAAAATATAGGCCTAGTGAAAAACTTGTAGTAATTACAAGAGAACCTACGCTAGAAATAGGGAGTAATGAGAATGATGACCAAGATTCAGATTCATCAGCATTATTGATTAAAAGAGAAGAAAGTAAAGCAGCAGCAAATGAGAGCCAGGATTCTGATTCATTTGCATTGAAAAGAGACGACACCAAAAGTAAAGAGAACAAAACTCGACCTTTAGATTCAGGCAATACGGCACCATCGGTAAAGATTAACCAGTGCCAGGTGTGCGGAAAAATATTTACTTACAAAAGCCAAGTGACCAGACACTTATTAACTCACACTGGAGTTCAAAAGTTTAAGTGTGAAGTGTGTGGAAAACTTTTTGGTCGGAATGATGTTCTCAAGAAACATTCTGTGGTTCATTCGAGAATTAATAATTTTGAGTGCAAGGATTGTGGCAAGCTGTTTACTCAAGAAGTTAAGCTCACTGAGCACTTGTTAGTTCATTCTAGAGTGAAGAAATTTGAATGTCATTTATGTTGTAAATTGTTTGGTACAAAAAGCAAACTTTCTCAACATTTGCGTAGTCATTCTGGAGAAAAGGAATTCCAGTGTGACATTTGTGGTAAATTATTTACTTCAAAGAGCAATCTCACTGCACACTCTTTTACGCATACAGGTATAAAGAAAGAATGTCATATTTGTGGTAAGCAGTTTGTTGAAAAAAAAGATCTGGCTAGGCATGCTTTTGTCCATTCAGGAGTGAAGGAATTTAAGTGTGAAGAGTGTGGTAAATTGTTTGGTCTAGAAAGTGACCTTAATAGACATGGTAAAATTCACACCAATTTGAGCATATTTGAGTGTGATCATTGTGGTAAAACATTTAAATTTAAATATAAGTTAACGAGGCACATAGTCACTCATAGATAAGATATAAGCCATGTAAAGTCAGTGAAAATAGGTTGTCCTAAACAGAACCGGATGAGGAAATACCTTGAGCCGACCAGGCCAAGTGGGATATCTCTATTGGTCTAACTGGTAAAGTATATGCCTCACAACCCAAGGGTACCGAGTTCAAGCCCCCGCCAGGGCTTGATATTTTCGGGACTCTAACGAAGTTTAGGTGTTGGTAAAATTATTCAGATGGTTGAGAGTAAGATCGGAGCTCCATAAATCCTCTTTCGGGTATGGTGTAAAATCCTATTCCTACAGGGCAAGGAAGGGGATACGAGAGTACAGGGAGTGGAGTGAGACTCGCTTGGGTTGGGTTGTGGAGTTGCCGGCCGCTCAAGCGAGTTGACAGCTTGGCCGTTAGTGTGCCTGTGTAGCACAAGGTGCCTTGTGTGTGCGCTCCTCATTGAAGTTGACTCACCATTCCCGTTCGCCTCTCTGACGGACTCACGGTTGTTTCGGCTCAGGCTTGTTCCTCTCTGTTCGGAGCCTTCGCTTCCCGGACGGTGAAGTAGTGTAAAGTCAGTGAAAATAGGTTAGCCTAAACAGAACCGGATGCGAAAATACCTTGAGCCAACCAGGTCAAGTGGGATATCTATTGGTCTAACTGGTAAAGTGTTTGCCTCACAACCCAAGGGTACCGAGTTCAAGCCCCCGCCAGGGCTTGATATTTTCGGGAGGCTATTCCCGCATCTAACGAAGTTTAGGTGTGTTGGTAAAATTGTTCAGATGGTTGAGAGTAAGATCGGAGCTCCATAAATCCTCTTTCAGGTATGGTGTAAAATCCTATTCCTACAGCCAGTATCACACAAGCACTTTGCCCTCAACTGTTATTGTCAACAATTGTTTAGGAAATTAGGAGGAATCAGTTCAAGTCAAAGGATTATTATAAATATTGTCTATCTATCTATTGCCTGACGCCGTGATCCCCGAAGGGGTGGCCACGAACGAACCGCCCCCATGTACCTCTGTCCCCAGTCAGTCGACGCCCCTCCCCCCCAACCAGCACTGCCTTCGTTCATGTACTTCCTCACTCCATTCTCCACCTCTCTTTCGGTCTACCTCTCCCTCTCTGTCCCTCCACCTCGCTCTCGTACACCCTCTTAGTCATTCTCTCTCTTTCCATGCGTTCCATATGGCCGAACCATCTCAAGTTGTTCCTTTTCACACTTTCCAGCACATCTACCTCCACACCACACTTCCTTCTTACTTCCTCATTAGTCTGTCTATCCCTCCATGTAACGCCGCACGCACTCCTTAACCTCTGATGTGCGCATGGGGGGTATGAGACACCACACTCCTGTGCTGACGTATTTGAGCTGTTTCCATCACTAACATCGTTATTTTACCATAAATAGCATTAATACTTATCCATATGCGCCTATTATAGGTTGATTATAAAGGTATTAACCTCTTACAACAATAAAAACAAGTGGAAACAGCGTTTAGATGGTCAAAATCGGCGATACAGGCCGGGAGTTACATAATGTATGGCTGAGGCAACCTCCTTTTCCCACCACTTTTCCCCACGTCTGGAGAGAGACTGTCGATCGATACTCTCTCTCTCTCTCTTGCACTCGCTTGCTAACAGTGATGACAATGCCTTGCTTGCAACTCGCTAATGTTAGCATGAAAATTTACCACAGAATAAGGGAATAACAGGGAAAATAGGTGATAACTGAAGGAGGTGAGGAAAGTGGGGAAGGAGGGGAGGTGGAGGAGTGATATTTGGCATGGCCCAGGGGCAATAAAAAAAAAAAAAAAAATTGGGGTGTTTAAAATGGATTTTTTAATAGCCTTACTCTTAAGAGTCTTCCCGCAGTCCGTCGGGGGAACTCTTAAGAGTCTTCCCGCAGTTCTCGGGTTAAGTAATTCATTTCCACTGCTCTCACTCTTGGTCTGAGTCTCAACCAACGTCCATGCTTCGCTTCCGTAAGTCAGTGTCGGGATTACCACACTGTCATGCAAGGACTTCTTCACTTCCATACTGACCACCCTATTTCTTGGTACTGCTTTTAGCGTCCCTACAACCCTCTTCCCCTGTTGTACCCTCTCCCGCACTTCTTCATCCATAGTCCCATCTTTACTCAACACACTGCCCAGATACTTAAAAGAGTTGACAATCTCCATAGCCTGACCGTTCAGCTTCACCTCACACTCTGTCACTTCACCCCTTTCGAAGACAATAACCTTGCTCTTCCCCGCATTTACCTTCAAATTCCGTTTTTCGCACACTGTTCCAAACTCATTTACCAGACCCTGCAACTCCCATTCATTATCACTCGTCAGAACTGTATCATCCGCAAACAGCAGTATAGGTAGCTTCCACTCAATTCCCTCCCTTTTCAGCGATACACCAACATCCACTGCTCTTGATAGTATTTCTTTCATGACTCCATCCATATATACAGTAAACAACTACGGGGACATCACACACCCCTGTTTCAAACCAACATTCAGGTCAAAGAACTCGCTCTGCTCACTCTCCACACTTACTGCTGCCTTTGCACCCTCATACATGCTCTTCACTGCTTTCAGCAACTTGCCCTCTACTTCGTATATTCTTAGTACTTTCCAACAAACCTTCTCTATCCACTCTGTCATAGGCCTTCTCCAAGTCCATAAAGGCAACATACACCTTTTGTTTCTTCTCCATATATTTCTCCACAACACAATTCAGGATTATTATAAATATTGTGTAGCCCTTTAATTCCTTGAGATCTTTCCCAATCACACTTAAGTTACCTTATGTGTGAAAAAGTAAGTTGAAAATAATGCCATCTTAGAGAATTGGTTAAACAGAAAGCCAAAAAATATCACTTGACGAAGTAAAGTTTGGGGAAATATGCTAGACTGTGCTTGGCTGTGGTGCTTATCTCCATATTATTGCCCTTTGGAGCCTGTGGTGGGTAACTAAAGCAGTCTGTCAAACCGGGGCAATTTTTCACAAAGCCTTAAATGACTATGAGGAGTACAGGAAAATTAACATGAAATAGTTTTGCTGTGGCCATTATTTCACTTCCAAAGACATAATTTGAACTATAAACCAGAGGACTGGAGGAAGACAGTGATAGTACAAAGGAAAGGGCAATAAAGAAGAATGTAATAGTTACAGCCTATGTAACATACCTAGAAAGTCATATGTAAGAAAAGTAACAGTTAGTTACTATCTTTAGGTAAGGCTTTCTACCAGTGGGGTGTACGACCTTGCATCAGTTGGAAAACATATGCGTCTCTTTTGGACTTCAAATTTTTTGCTGTGCCCTTCCCCTTCAGTCGTGCAAGCAAAAGCCTCTAATTGGTCATGCAGTGGAATACTTGAAGTCATGAATAATTCACCTACATCAAAAATTAGGATCAAATTAGGGCTGTGAAAAATTACTTAATTAAACAAAAAAAAATCTTGGATTTCTGTAAGGAATTAGTGATCACATGACTTTTTTTAAAGTTAATCTCATTGTATATTATAACATATGAAAATAAAAAGTTGGTGCTATGTGAGACTATCAGGTGATAGATATTTTGTTTATTTTTATTTTTTGCACATTAATCATGCATCTATCTACACATCCTATCTGTGTGCAAGCTTATCTTTTATTTCAAGTGAGTCTCGATCCTTGGGTCCATGCTTCTGTATTGGGCATCATACCCTATGCCATGAACGTATTGTATTTGGACCAAGCATGTGCCAGAGTGTACCTTATGTATGTCTATTACACATTACACTTAGAATTTAGCCTACTTAGAATAACCATACAGACATATCTAGCACTTTGAATCAAGCTACTATAACTTCAGAAATATACTGTGCATTCTCCCTCAGTGCAGAGGTCGGTTTGCGATCATCGTCGGCTAACCAAAATGCCTATGCCAGGTATGACAATACCTTGACACATCAGTTTTAGGTTATGAGGCTCGGGTGTCACTCAAAAGACAGTCACATGGAGTGGAATTTACCATGAAAAGCAATAGGAGTGGTTTTAACTGTTTACAGACACCCTAGAACACCCAGGTTACACCCATAATTATACAAAGACACACTTGCCCCCAAGCTCTCACACCGTTGACTGGCAAGGCAGTTAAAGCAAGATATATAGACAGCACATCTCCCAAAGAGTTATATTGTTCCTTACACACATAGAACATATAGTCTACACCTACTTATATTTAGTTTTTCCTGTACTCATCATTATTTTATCAAGATATTATTCCTGTTCCTGAATATATATTATAAAGCCAGTGGCTAGTTCCTGATCTTATTATTTGTCATTACCTATATAACTGATAACGTATTGAGTGGTGGCAGTGATGACTACTATAACTCTACAATCATCTCTTAGTACAACCCAATATTGTGACCTACAACTTCCTACCTATTGTGGTAAAGGTGATGTCCAGGTGGGGTTATCCTTCGGCTGGTGCAGCACTCAGGTCCAAGGTTGTTTGCTGTTAGGGAGGATTACCGGATGATGGTCTTAAGGAACTGTCTGGCCAGGCTCAGTACAGTTTCTTAGAATTTACTCCTGAATAAACAAGCCATGCTACCTTTTCGTCACTGGCCTGTACTCAACCAGGGTACAAGGGTATGATAGAGGTAAACCTGTAGTTCAGTAAATTCTGGCCTGTACTCGACAATTGAGTCCAATTGACTCCAATCAAGCCTTGCCTGCCCTTCCAGTGATTAGTTGTTTTAGTCTTACTTTTGGTAGAGACATCACTGGGGGGTCACTTCAGGGCAAAAATGACGTGCTGGTCTCTCATTTTTATATAATGTGAGGACCCCAGCCATGCGAGCACATCCCAGATTGGTAGCTTCAGAACCAGAGGGCCCCTGTATAGGTGGACAAATGAACCTTTTTTTAATGGAGGCTAAGTGCACCCTTTCTTCTTGTGATATTGTGTTTCTTATCTATATAAGTGCCGTTACTGCTGTACCATGGAGTCTTCTACAAATTTTTGTTTATACCTACCTTCTCCTTGGGAGGATCCAGCAGCAGCATGTTGAAAACCTGTGGTTCAATGGTTTTGGCAGAAATTCCTGCAGCTGTGGAATGCCTCAGAAACATGGGCCGTTAAAGGAGAGGATGTCAACAGAATGGAACATTATGAGATGAGAATGGCGAGATGGATGTGTGGGGCCAAACTGCAGGATAGAATAACTAATGATGAACTGAGGAGACATTTAGGAATAAAGAGTATTAGTGAGGAGATGCGTACAATTAGACTGGGATGGTATGAGCATGTGGGGAGAATGGATGAACAAAATTGGGTGAAAAGATGTAGGTCTATGTTTGTGGGAGGAGCTGCACCAAGGGGTGGACAGAGGAAGACCTGGGATCGGACTATACGTGCCGATCTCTAATCCAAAAACTTGACAAGTGAAGCCGCCCTTAACAGGGTTGCCTGGAAAGCCACCATCAGGACAAGAGACTGAAACTGCACGTATGTGTGAAGCAAGTCTTAAAATTTTGTGTAGGTTGTTGTTGTTGTTTTTCCCCAAGCTGCCTGGCCGAACAGCCCCAAGGCCCGAGCAAGGCCAAGGCCACAACCGAGCGCCCCCACAGAACCCTCCCTGCCGACCACAATAAAGCCTGGGTGACCGAAGCCACTCCATGGCGGGGAGCTGAGGAGGGCGCGGAAACGCCCGGGAAACCAAAGCCCCACCCAGGGCCCTGTGCCCCTCAGCAATTATGAAGAGAAAGTTGAGGGGCAAAGGAAAGATGTGACGCTTTGGCTTCCAATCTTGGTAGATTAGGAGGTCAATCCACGCAAGAGACGCCGTCACTTGAGATCTAGAAAATATATAAGTAAAAGAACAGTCAGAGTAAGCTATGGGTATGGCAGAGATCGCTCAGTTCTCACCCTGATAGACCAGCCCATCACCACATGACTAGAACCCAATCCTCTCAGCATCAGCTAGGAAAGGCCCTAGAAAGCCGCCTTTGGCGGGGGGATAGCTCCCCTATTTCAACCCCTCTCGGGGTTGGGCACCCGCCGTTTTGTGTAGGTAGCCTCCAGTACCAGGATACACCAGCACCAGTACCAATTCCCTCCAGTCAGTGGTCCACAACGACAACGTGGGAGGGGAGGAGCTGCTTGGGACCATTGAACGTCCATGTTAGCTGTGTACTGTACATCGAGACGAGATTGAACTAAGGGTATTAAAGTAAGGTGACAGCCAGTATGTTTCATTCATGTGGGAGATGCAACAATAATAAGACAAATGCACAGACAACAGATGTTATATAAAATCACTATATAACAACTTAGTAGACATAGTCAAAGATATATATTTACACTCTACAAGTATACGACTTACGAGATGCAGCCACAACCTGAAAAAAACCACATCAGGCAAGCACTGACATTGAAATGCTAGGTTTTTCCAGGTTAAATAGGAATGGGAATTATCCCCAGGCTACCTTTAGGATCAACCTTTCCTGGTACCTGGCGCGGGGTACGAACCTCTGAAGGGAATTTAACCCTCCTAAAAACCCACAGGTTTTGAGATGCCTTGGGTGGGGTTCGAACCCTGGTTAGTGACGCACCACCATCACCACCAGGCCCACGCGCTAACCCACTGTACTACCACGGACGTACTAAAAGTATAGCAACCTTAGTCCGATTTTTAAGAACCAGGTGATAGTCTCGTGGTGTTTTCACGTGATGAGTTTATTGGACTTGCCATCTACGACTATTTTACGCTATACCTGACGTCAACTCGGGTAGTACATTATTGTGGTTGCGGGACATTTTCGAGGGCATTACAGACATATTTAGACAATCATTATTTCCCCGCAGCATCCAAGAGTGGAACCACCTCCCATCTCATATAGTTAATAGCCCCACCCTTGAATCATTTAGAACTAGGATCACCAATCATTGCATCCCTAATCCTGATCCTGTCCCTAACCACTAGTCCTAAAGCACAACCCCCACATATCATGCCACCTGAGAGCGGCCCTCTGCAGGTCCCTTAACGTAAATGTAAAGCGATAAATAAAAAGGTAGCAATATTTATCTAGTATGTAGGTAAGTGTTGGTCTTCTATCCCACGTAATAGGGACACATACTAGTTAGTAGGTAAGGGTTAGTCTCAATTAACTGTATCCAACGTACTTGGTCTAGGATAGGAGGTTGTTAGCTTTTGCTAATCGCCTATTACGTTTTTCCCGCATACATGAAACATGTTGGCAGGTAGTATTTAAAGCGGCTATAGGCCAATACACCTAACTTCCCACCTTTTCCCCTTAATAACCTGTTTCATACTTTCGTTGTCAATCGAATTGAATGTTTTTGTGGGCCAAAACCAAGTGCTCTTGAATGCTCAAATTTCAGCTTGAACGTATAAATGGAACGAGAGCCGGGTGACCCTCCTGCACAAAGGGGGTCACAAGAGTAAGAAAGAGCTGAAAAACTACCGACCAATAACGCTAACGGACACAATTTCCAAGGTGTTCTGTGGGGTGCTGAATGAAAGGCTGAAAGGGAACTTTGAAAGGAACAGAGTGATGGGAGAAGAACAGAATGGGTTTCGAGTGGACAGAAGAGGGGAAGATAACATGTTCGTAGTGAGAGAAGTGATAGAGAATACGAAAAAGTCCGGACGGAAGGGATACTTCGCCTTCCTAGACATAGAGAAAGCATATGACAGAGTGAACAGGTACAAGTTGTGTAGGCTGCTTGAAACAGTAGGTGTGAGTGAAAAGATAATAAATATCATAAGAAGTATGTATGAGAATACCAGGGCTAGATACAGTATGGGGGATATAGAGACAGACTGGGTCGAAAACAAGCGGGGAGTTAGACAGGGCTGTGGGCTATCCCCCCTCCTGTTTGGGATGTACACAGAGGAACTAGCTGCAAGAATGAAAGAAGCCGGCAGGGGAACGCTAATTGGGAACGAACGTCTGGGTATCTTGCTATATGCAGATGATGTAGTGATCATGAGCGACAACCGAGAGGATCTGCAGAGGATGCTAGATGTGGTGTCCGAATATGGGAATGATCTGAATGTGAGCTTTAGCAGGGAGAAAAGTAAAGTACTAGTAGTGAATGGAGATGAAACGGATGTGGGTGCGACGTGGCTACTTGGGAATAATATTATTACCCAAACAAATGAATACAAGTACCTGGGAATGACAGTGGATGCAAGAGGATGCGAGAAAACAAAAGATGAGAGACTAACAAAAGCAAGCCAGTGGGAGGGAAGACTTGGTAGTGCTGCAAGGTGTAGAGCGAACAAGTATGAAGTAGTGCGAGGAGTATGGAAAGGTATGGCGGTGCCGGGCCTGATGTATGGTCTGGAAACCATCCCGTGGACGGCGAATGACACGGCAAAGCTGGAAGTTGCCCAGAATAGGTCGGAAGGCTTGCACTGGGAGCGAACAAGTACACTGCAGTAGAAGCCTTGAGAGGTGATGCGGGGTGGAGCTCCTTTGAAGAAAGAATAGACAAGGGAGTCCTACGGTACCGGGTCAGACTGGAAAAAATGAATGGTGATAGATGGGCACGAAAGGTGTTTGAATGGGCTAAGGAGAGCAGTAAGTGGAAAAAGATGTGCGACAAAAAGATAAAGAAGTACGGAATGCGTGGTATCATGATAGAGGGGAAAGTATGGAAATGTGGAGCCATGAGAGATGGAAGAAAGAGATCGGCAAACGGGTACAAAGCGTAGCAAGGGACGAATGGGCAGGGAATATGAGAAACAAGAGTTCACTAGAATGGTACATGTGTATCCAAGAAGGGAGCCATTCTACGATGGGAGCATCGGAAGGTGAACTCCTCTTCAAGGCCCGAACTAAGTCACTTGAGCTGAACAGCAGAACATATAGATGGTCAAATGAAGGCAACAAGGCATGCAAGATGTGTGAGAGCGGGGAGGATGAGACTGTGGAGCATATCCTCCTAAAGTGCAGAAAATATGAAGGAGAAAGGCGGGTAATGCTAAGATCCATAGTGCAAGAGATTGGAGCGGAGGAATGGAATGCAGTGGTAGGAAGGTATGAATGGGAGCTCGACGGAATAGTGATCTACCTGCTTGGCCTGAACGACTTAAACATGTGGAATGAGACCACTGCACGGAGTGTTAAGGACTACCTAGAGGGAGTGTGGAGGAAAAGATCAGCCTCACAATAGTGAGGCTGGGGTGAGAATGCCCACGGGGGAACAATCTTCTTTTATTCTCAACCTGTCCTTTTCCATTATAGTTTATAAGTTTATCCTAGGAGAGAGAGCCAAAACTAAGGCCACACCTCGACCAGTCGAGCGTGACTCTCGCACCAAGACCAAGACCAAGACGGCAAAAATACGGCAACACTGATTTGTTAAATATACTGTATGTTAATAATTGTTGCAAGTGTTCAACACTTTTTTTAATGTTCATTTGCTCCTATTATTTACCATTTCTCACCGCTCGTAATATATTTGTTATGGTTGTTTATTGTATCTCCGACACACTTTACTGTACAATAGATGGAGTTTGGGGCCGATGCCACTGAGTCTGAGCGTGTGGGATTCTGGTTCTGGTGTGGGACCATTGTGTGGATTGGCAACGGTGTCATAATCATAAACAAAGTGGTTGTTACTCGATAGCTCATGCATTGTATGCAGACAATATTCAGGATTAGGCTACAGGGTGCATTACTGATCTGCAAAACAATTTTGTGGCTTCTCAGTGAATCGCGTCTATGAACAACAAGGTAAAACCTCGGTTTGATCAGATTTCCTGACCTAGGCTAGGCTATTTTGGATTTAATAGGCTAGGACAATTTTGGCTAGGCTAGTTTGTGAAACTGTCAAGTTTAGGTTACCTAGCCTACTTACTACTAGGCTATTAGCAAAGTATTAGGCGAGGCTTAGGTTAGATATTATATATTATTCACTGCTGGACGCCTTATCGCCGAAGGGCTGGCCACGAACGAAACGCCCCCATGCACCTCTGTCCCCAGTAAGTTAAACAGTAACCCAGTTAGTCGACGCCCCTCCTGCCTCCTCCCATCGAGCACTGCTTCCACGCATAGGCTATACCGTACATGATGTACTTCTCGATAATATCGCGAATAGACTCTCAGCGTTATTAGGCCTAGGCCTATACATAATTTATTAGGAAAAGTGAAGCTCTATGGAATCCTTATAGCCTATAGCCTACTCACATAGATTCCATTGTGGTAGAATAGTTTTGATAAGTTTTGTAGGCTAATCCTTAGCTAGCTTAGCATGCGCTAGCTTTAAGAACTATTATTATTAGGCTAGCCTATTATTAGGCCTATTATTATTATAACTATTTTGTCGATATAAATAGTCCCGCGCGTAAACAAACTCAGTCCTGCAATCTTGAGAGCTCTGCTACGGACGTGTTCATATTTACAAAAAGTGTTCGAAATGGAGTAGCCTACACTCGCTACGGTAAAGTGTTATGTTCTACAAAGATGTTACTGTATGTCTAATATAGCCTATGAACCCACAGTAGCTGGCATGCAACTTGCAAGGGCTAGTGTTGTATCCCACGTACTGGGTCTAGGGCACTCTAGGGTTACGTTAGGTTAGGTTGTTTGGTTAGGTTAATATACTAGCCTAGGTCTCGGAAACAAGATTCGTAGTTGCGGTAGTATTTACATCAAAACTATAGTTAACTATCAAAACTATTCTCCCACAGTGGAATCTATGTGAGTAGGCCTATATTATAAGGATTCCATAGAGCATCACTTTCCCTAATAAATTATGTATAGCCTAATAACGCTGCGAGTCTTTTAAAAAAAATTACTCTATTTTCGGTACCGTTCAACTTCAAGAAGACTAGGCTACAGCGTAGGCTACATCGACGGAACCTTACCTTACGTAAGGTTCCGTAAGGTAAGGTTAGGCTATTTACCATGTTTTTATTTAGGCTATAGGCCCTAGGCCTAGGCTATTGTTTAAGGAATATACAGTAGTTTAGTGTTTTAGTGTAATTTTTCATGGTTTGAGTGTAGGATTTGCATTAACTTAGCCATTATCTATCAATCTGTAGGCCTAGATACAGCGTCAAAATTGGCCCTCATCCTCATATATGTTGATCTGTAAGGGGGCAAAAGCAGGCTACCGGCTCTTTGTTTTGGTGAGTAATGCTCGTGCCATTTATTGGGTGAATCTCACTTTTGAAAAAGCCTGCCGCTTCCTACAAAACAAGAAGGAGAAGGTCAAGTCGACGGAATGCTGTGTTTACGGTTGGGACTGATTATTTTTGGTGTTATTTTTTGGTGGAACTGGGTTTTTTCAAGTTGTCGATAACAAAATTCCTCCATGCGGACTATAATGAATAATATAAGTCGAGTCTAATGGTCCCTATTTTCCCTAATAAATTGTTTCTAATAGCGCCGATGAAGTGTCGTTAACCCCCTGGACCCAAAGCGATTTAATAAGAAAGTACAGTCCAGGCCCAGCCACTTGTTTTTTTTTTTTCATGAAAACACATGGGATGGGTTAGTAATGAAGGAAAAACAATATAAAACCACTCACCTAGGTCATTTGGGGGTACTGAGGGGCGGGGGAAAATCACAATTAACATGGGGTGATAGGTAGGCAAAATACTGGAAAATCACTCCCGCGCACACCCACGGCCCCACATGCACGCGGCTGAATATGGGGGGGACCATCGGTATTGGTCAGTGCGATGCTAAAGCAGTTCCCATACAAATTGGAATATTCTGAAATCTGAACCCTGTAGGTGCCATAGGATTATCCTATTTTTTATTACTAATTTTTGGGGTAAGCTAAAGGTCTAAACAAATTTAACAATGTGATGATATGGGGAAGAATGTAGGCCTAGTATCCGGCCCCACTTCTGCGCGCGCAGCCGAGTCCATTATTTGTAGTCCTTATTATTGTCTGTATAAAGGTAATATTATGGTTTGTAGTTCAAAATATGTCATAAGAAGTGATAAACTGGTAAAAAAACAAATATTTCATGTTAACCCATGGAATCCGGGAGGCCTCATATGAGGCAAAACGTATTTTGGTTTGGAGTCTGGGAGGTCTCATATGAGGCAAAATCAAAATCAAAGGGTTTAAATCGTGTGGGCGGATTTTTTTTTATGTGTGGGCTACCGCAGCGCCACCAAGCACAAACTAACATGCAGCATCAGTTCTCGTCACGTATCCAACATGGATGGAGCTAATCCAAAAAAAATCGCTGTGTCCGAATCGATGCCCGTCGCCGCGAACCGTACGCCTAACAAAAGCAAGGCTAAAACGACCAAAAAAACAGTGCTTAGTCCCGATGGTGTTGTACACACTCTGGAAGAACTAAGCGTATATAGTGAACTGAGTGAATATAGTGAACTGAGTGAATATAGTGAACTTGCGAGTGACTTTGACAAAGAACAAGTGGTTAGTGAAGATGAGGGTGAAGTGGCGGATGGATTAGAGTTTCTGGGCTTTATTAGTACCGATGAGGACGATAATGACGATGGTGAATGCGGTGCTCATGAATATAGTGAACTGAGTGAACTTGGGAGTGACTTTGACGATGAAGAAGTGGTTAGTGAAGATGCGGTACCGTACGCTCGCCTAGCGTAGCCTAGTAAATGAAATTGACACACAAATGTATAACAAGTAATAATAACTCAATAATAACAGTGAGTGACAATAATTCATAACAAGAAGAGTAATAAGAGTAATAAGAGTGAAAGTGACACAATAATATCCAATAACAGTGAAAGTGCCGAAAATATGTTATAAAAAGTTTCACATAACTCAATTATGGTTGTAAAAGAAATAAATGACACAATAACGATGACATTATCACCATAGAAACATAATATCGTCTACCGGTACCAAAGCCACCGAAGCAACGAGTGACTTAGTGCGTGCTAGCCAGGGCCTCGGCGAAGCGTTCGGACACAGGCGAAAGTATGCGGGAAATTACCTCCATTCCCATCATCACATCTCGGCAACCACTTTGTCGTAGCAATGTCAACTCAACGCCAGTCTACAGACGAAGGTTGGTTCTACACTATGCAATTTAGTTGACTGCTCTAGGTGGTCTCAATCAGTAGATATCGAATTATGAAGAAAGCCATTTTTCAGGAATACCCCCGGACACGACGATCGCCTCATATGAAGGCCCCCGAATCCGGAGGGTTAATCTTGTATTCCTTCTCATATTCAGTCAAGTCTTCATGAAAAATTGCTCCGGTTTGACACCCTATAATCTGGGCGTACGTTCATGTTTACATAGGTCATGCGCTCGTGGTTACGTTTCTGTCTATTTTTACCTTTTTTCGGTATATTCCTGCGAAACGGCATGCATTATATCTCAAGAACTGGGCAGTGTTATAGCATATTTGTTGTTTGTACATATATATGTATTATGTATATTGCTTCGTAGTATACTATAAATGGAATATATACTTGGTAAATGAATAATTAGAGGGCATCTGTGGACTCAGTTTTACAATTTCCCAGCTCAGCTGGTGGGCGACGAGTGGAAGTGAGTCGAGTTGTATACTGCTATTCTATTGGTCAATAAACTGGGTGTGACGTCACGAGCGATGATGGTATATGAATGGTTGTTGTGGGAGTACGTCACTGTCTAGACGGTGACGTCACAAATTCTCGCAACATTTTAACGGGTGTAGAAATACACGTCAGTCCATATAATGAGCCTCTTTTGTTTCTCAATCCCTCTACGACGTCACATTGATTCATTTATTATCCTTGGTGTTTATAATCTCTCGGATTCGGGCCAGTCGGCCATATTTGAAATGGTGGAACTGTTGTTCAATGAATAGTGAAGTGTTTTTGCTTTATGAAAACACCTACAACATCTTCTATTTAACGGGATTACCAACGGAGCTTCCAGCGGAATTGTGTTAATTTGGCTGCAGACCATTATTGTCCAGTACACCAAGGGTAAGGGTTTTATACCGTCGTTATTTGGGTCCAAGCCTAGGCTACGATTACCACAGAATCTGTAATGAATATCCTCAATACAGACTTATTTCCTTCACTTACCTCGTCAATAAAACCCATATAGGTGGAGAGGCCCTGAATTATATCAAAGAAAAAGTGATGTTGAAACATTATCTGCAATTTAGCCATGTTGATTAACTCTTAGCCCACTTAACCCCTTCAGACTCATATGACGCAGAGCTTGGCAGATTAGCAATAAGAAATAGAGTTCTCTCACTCTTATAATTACCTCTTTTGGCGACCGTCAATCTTTTATGAATTAAATACCAAACCAGCGGGGGTGTGGGGGCGGCAGCCCCCACCTAATATACTAGGTTAGGTTAGGTAAGGTTGTTAGCTTACGCTAATTAATATTACCCCTTATTTTCGTCTTTTACCCCTCAATTTCCCTGTACTTCATAGCCCTCCCCACTATCGGGGGCCGTATCTTAAGATCGTAATTGTTTAATCGAAGTCCTCTTTTTCTAGTTATTAAAAACGTATTCTATGGTGTATTATATGGTATATAGAAGCAATAGAACTGTTCAAATTACCTGGAAAGTGTATATTAAACAAAATACAAAACTTTGAATAATGAGGTAAGAGATATATAGGCTATGTGTTTTTTATCACTTTTCAACCCAAGACCAGCGCGGGTCTGGGGGCAGCAGCCCCCAGGATGCCCAGGTTACCTTAGGTTAGGTTAGGTTAGGTTAGGTTAATGACCAGCTATGTAAATACAGTAGTGAACATTTGGTTCAGTCTGTGCTCAAAAATCCATTTTCTTTAGGAGGAGGCCATACACTAAACAATTACCGTGATGTTGAAACATTATCTGCAATTTAGCCATGTTGATTAACTCTTAGCCCACTTAACCCCTTCAGACTCATATGACGCAGAGGTTGGCAGATTAGCAATAAGAAATAGAGTTCTCTCACTCTTATAATTAACTCTTTTGCCGACCCGTCAATCTTTTATGAATTAGGCTAAATACCAAACCAGCGGGGGTGTGGGGGCGGCAGCCCCCACCTAATATACTAGGTTAGGTTAGGTAAGGTTGTTAGGTTACGCTAATATTACCCCATATTTTCGTCTTTTACCCCTCAATTTCCCTGTACTTCATAATAATAATAATAATAAGCATGTTACTTATTTCTCATAAGCGCCAATTTTTCCGAAGAATTCACTAGCGCTCGAAAAGAGAAAGAAAAAAGAACAAAAATCAATGCATCAAAAGAAGGCTCATATACAACACACATTTAACAATCACTAGCAGTGGCAAAATAGCCTAAACTCTATAGCCATCTGTCATGACACCTAGCCATCCCCACTATCGGGGGCCGTATCTTAAGATGGTTGGATAATGGGGACAACTTTTTTCCGGAGATTCTAATTAATGACAACCACTGTATAACGATGAAAACTAGCTAAAACCACCCAAAAAAAATCACGAAATAAAAGTTGGCCAGGTTCCTGGATATATTCCTTAATTTGCATGAACAAAGTGTAATAGGCCTATAGAAACCTAATAAATCATATAAATAACAAATCCACAAAAATACAATCATTGAAAATAGCTGTGGTCCGTCTCCTTAATATTTACCGAAAAAACGCCCATTCTAATAAATCTCAGAGCTCTTTCGGATAGTCACAGTTTACAAACGCCTTTTTTATGCAGTGTAATCAATATTTACCCGCTGCTGGCAACATACATGACGATTTCAATAATTCATGGGGGGGGGTGAGGGGGGGGCAAAGCCCCCTCTCAACCCATCGTGTATCCAACATTGGCATTATAACTAAGACCATGAATAGGGCCTACACTCATTTCTCAAAATCTGGAGGACAACACATAACAATAAGGGTGCGAGCCTATTCCCTATAATTACTAATATATCCGTTCATCTTGGGACGATATCTATACTAATATACTACAGTAATTAGTATTGATAAATAGAAACGGTTTGAATATCAAGACGCAAATTACGCAGTGCACTAATGACATTATAATACACGTTGTGTGAAACATATACACCGCTGATGTTAAATTAACCGGGTGTAAGATTAAACGGGTGTAAAAATAAGCGGGTGTAATGACAACATGTTGGCCGAGGGCTGGAATGACGTCATCGCTGAGGCCCGCCTTGGCTGATGACGTCACAATAATCAACAACCAATCACAAGCAAGGATACACAACGTCTTGGCTTGGTTAATCAAGATGGCTATATTCTAGTTAATCTCCGTGTTTCAATCCCTCTCTTTCCCTATACCCTCCCCAGCTATCGGGGTTTAGTATTGTTGAGGTAAGTGAAGAAAATAACTAAGAGATATGAGGATATAAATAAGGATCCTTAGTTAATGGGCAAACAAAATACGGTGACTACCGCTACATAGGATCTTACCCTTTTTTCTATTATTTGCCCCAGCTGGCAATATACATATGATGATGACAATAAGTCATGGGGGGATGAGGATGAGCCTCATTGGCTCAACCTATTATTGCGTCCCACGGCAGTCAAAATTGACGGGAACGTGATGGCGAGCGTGTGAGTAGTGTAAGCAAGACTGGCGATATGCCCGAATACTACATCCTTACCATAATTTGGACCAAAATCAAACATGTCGATATTTGTATGTTAAGCTAAGGCTATATACATTTATGCCCCATACTTCATTTGGTGATTTTTTTTTTTTCAAGTGGAGAGTTACGAGTTTTGTTAATTCTTTAGACGTCTGCCTTCCATCGATCGTGGATGCGGCCTAGTGAGTCAGAGATCTTCGTGGACGTAAAGAAACCCTCACCTGCCTCCTCCGACAACAATATTGTCATTTTTTTTTTTCTTTCTATATTCCAACTTACTTCCTCTCGGGCATAGGCTGAGAGCCTTAACATTCACCGCTTTACAATGAACAGTGAAGCCCGTGAGGTCTTGTTCCAGTCTAGGGAGTGAGACATCATGTGAAGCACGTAGAGCACAACGAGCACCTGCCATCTTGCCTTCACATGAGGCACGGTGCTCACTCATGGCCCGAAACGACCCCATCTCTGAAGCCACCTCGTTCCCGTGCTTCACTGTCTCACCCCCTACACTCGGACTCTCACACTTACACACACACAACGCCACCTGTTGAGCAGATAACTCATCAGGCATTCATCATCATCATCATCATCTCCATCATCTCCGACGCCTTGTTTCCCCCTGGGAAACCCCCACTAGAGGATGGCCATGACAGAAACGTCTCCAAGCTACTTTGTCAAGGCACGCCTCCTTTGCCCGTGCCACAATGCCCCTTCCACTACGTGGAAGTTTTTCTTCAATATATTTTTCCACTTTCTTTTCCCATACCATAGGTGGTCTTCCACTACTAGCGGTTCCACTCACCTGACTCCCATATATCTTTCTTGACATTCTGTCTTCATCCATTCTCTGAACATGGCCATACCACCTCAAAG
>JAGKTK010001701.1:0-18375 GCA_018397895.1 Paralithodes camtschaticus
TTAAGGAACTAAAAGTAGCAGAAAAGATTGTAGCTCACAGATGCCAGCAGGAATGCTTCCCAAAGGAGTACGAGATGCTGTCTGGTGACAAGGGTACTCGCAATAATTTAATAAACCAATTAGGACTTGTCATGAAAGGAGGCTTAATTGTATGTGAAGGTAGATTGAAGTTAACGGCTCTTCCGGATTCAATGAAATATCCAATACTACTGCCTTCCAAACATCTTTTACTACCATGCTCATCAATATGTGCCATCGTGTCTATTGTCTCTATTGAGTTAATCACGTGGTCGCATATATACGGCAAAGGTGGTGGATTCCTAAGATAAGACAAACTGTAAAACAAGTGACCAGTAAGTGTATAACCTGTCGTAGAATACAGGGTAATACCTACGCAATAGCTAGAGTACCTCCTCTGCCAGACATCAGGACTACTCCTAGAGATCCCTTCGAGGTCACGGGGGTCGATTATACAGGAGCTATTGCTGTCCGGGACTCACACAACAACAAGGCTTATATGCTATTATTTACATGCGCTACTACAAGAGCTATTCACATTGAAGTAGTTAGCAATATGACCTGTGACAGTTTTACCCATGCGTTCCGGAGATTTTATAGTAGGCAGGGATTTCCACAGATAATGTTAAGCGACAATGCTGCTACATTTGTAGGAGCTTCCAGACACTTGGAAGACATCCAAAGCGATCCCAGTCTTCAGGCTCATCTTACCAAAATCCGATGTGAATGGTGTTTTATACCAGCACGTGCGCCTTGGTTCGGAGCTATTTGGGAGAGAGCCATAGTTATTGTGAAGGCTGGTCTTAAAAAGGTACTAGGTCACGATCTAGTCTCCTTTGAGGAACTAACTACGGTCCTATTGGAGCTGGAGGCTACCATGATTGATCGCCCTTTAACATATGACTCGGGTGATCTGGAGGACCCTTGTCCTATTACTCCATCCATGCTGGTTAAAGGTCGTAGACTTCGTGACTTCCCAAAGGACGTAATTCAGCTAGATGAGCTGCAGGACCCTAGTTACGATAGTAAAGCAGCGATACACAGCAGGTACAATTACATCAATAAATTTATCCGGGACCTATGGAGTCGTTGGTCTAATGAATACTTGGCATCACTACGAGAAGCCTATAAGAATAAAAGAGGCTCATCAAGCAGTGTATGGCCAAAGGTAAATGACATCGTTCTTATACATGACGAGGGACCTCGTGTCCTTTGGAAACTTGGTAGGGTAGTTAGACTCTATCCAGGATGAGATGATCTGGTTAGAGTGGTCCAGATTAAGACAAAAACTGGCCTGACCACTCGACCCATCGTCAAGTTGTATCCATTGGAACAGGAACTAGAAAGGTTTTCGATCCCTCAACCGACGGTCACCCCTATGTCACCAGCGGTCGCGGGACCATCTGCCAGTAACGATCCTGTTGGAAGATTACCTCTTCGTCTAGCCGCTGTTAGTTCTTCACAGCTTTGGAGATCTAACATTGCTGCGGGATTACTGTAGATAATGTATATATTGGTGGTGGGAATGTGTCGATACTCGTAAGTAACTCGACAGTTTAGGTTAAGTAAACATACTGGAAGTTCAAATTAGGCGCCAGTATTAGGCTAAGTTATATATCTTTATAAAAGATATGTACTATTTCGTATTAAGTCTTTATGGGTTTATTATCCATAATTATATCGGGTTATCATTTTAATCAATCCGGTATATCTTGTAGTTAGATAAATGACGCATTGGTGGATAAGATAGCTGCACATGCGTCATTTTCGGGAACCTGAGGGTCCCTTGCACCAAGACAAACTAGACTCGCTTTAGCTACGACCTCATCAACAACTCCTCCCACCCGCTCCAAATACAACCACCTGTTTCATGATAAGTCACTCTAATTCTTAACTCCTAGTGGCAACTATACCTTCTATCTATTCCTAATTCTATCCTTGAGCTATCCATCCCTATCAACAAGTAAAGTAAGTTAACTCTTATAAGTTTATAGGTAAATTTCACTTTGTTTACTGTCGAATTCTTATAAATTGGTCCTTCTAACCTCGAAACCTTTGCCATATGCTAGTGTTTCGTCTGTTCAGTTTCTTGCTATTCCTTTTCTTTTTCCTACTGTTTTCCTAGCTTTTCCTTCCTTCTTGTGCCTGCTCCCGCTTCCCTAGTTTACGTACATGCCTTGTGGCCGGTATTTTCGTGTCAGGACTTTGTTTTTGTCCTTACTATGACGATGTCAATGTACCTAATTACGATTGTTGACCACTGCGGCCTGGGAGAGCCTCGTTCGTTACCAGCTTTGAAGCTTTGAAACAACGTAACAACAGAGGACGAGGGGCGGGAAGCGGCGGTATAAAATTAGGCTTACCATCAATTTGCGTTCCTAATTTTCATGTTTTCTATGCTAAATTTAATTGGATTTAAATTGGGTTAACCATTTAATAGGGTTCCTAATTTTAATTTGTTTTCTAGGCTACATTGGGTAGATTAGGTATTAAATTCAACACTTAATTAAATTGAAGTGAAATACAATTGCCGACTTGCTAGTTTCGTTCTATGGGGGGGTTGGAGCTGTGAACATCGCTATTAAACAGAAATGCTTTAATGATTTAGGCTTCTAGTGAAAAACAGTATGATGAATTGTGTTTGATGCAAATGTAAATATACTGCAACTGTATTTTAGCTAATGTTTTGCATTATCGATGTCTAACACAAATTCCTTATGGCCTGAGACTCGCAAGTGGTCAATTAAAAGGGTAAAATGATTTTGTACGGTCTTTTCAGCTAAATTTAAAGGGGTAACTGCCACAAACATATATGGTACCAAGTAGATAGGCCTATTGGGCTAGCCTAGTTTGTTTCAATGTTTATAGATTAAATTGGCTTGTCTTATACCATTATTGGCATCCCTTCCTTAGTGTACTTTACAAAAATTTGCTGCATTTAATATAAGGTTTAACTATTTAAATTTAAGAGTGGAAATATTTAGGCATTGTTCGTTTACTTTCATTATTGCGTTCCACGTCATATTTCTCGCTTATCACACGTTTAATTATTACGTTTAAGTTGGGGTTCCCTATATCTTGCCTTTATTGATGTCGGCTAACTTTCTGAGTGCGCTTTGCGTCCATATAGGTAAGATATATTGATATTCTATTTCCTGTGTATTGCCATCATGTCGTTAACTCTATCCCAGTAAAAGCGACGCAAGGGGGGTATCAAGAGTGGTTTGACTAGGATCGCCAAAGATATAGCTACATTTTTGGTTGATGCAGATGATGATGCGATTGAGGATAAATTGGCTTCGGTATTAAGACAGCTCGAAGATTTAAATTCATGTCGCCGCGAAATGGAAACACTCTATGAAGATGACACCGAGTATTTCGCGGACATAGAAGTAGACATGGATTATCTAGAGCGTTTTGATCAGGTTATCGTCCTCCTTAAAGGTAAGCTAAAACAAAAGGAGCCAAATCGTGCCGCAGTTAACAGAAATGCCGGTATAAGATTGCCGAATACACCCTTCCTGTGTTTGACAGTGATCCCACTCTGTGGATGGGATTCTGGGATATGTTCCACTGTAGTGTCCACAGCAATGCAGAGCTCAGTGACATACAAAAATTCACCTACTTAAGAGGTCAACTGAATGGCGAGACAAAACAACTAATTGAAGGTTTCACAATTGAGGGAGCCAGCTACCAAACAGCGGTTGCCCTTCTACAGAAAACCTATGGGCACAGGGATAGAATTAAGGCGGCAAACATAACAAACCTCACTACTTTGATAGTTTTGAAAGTACACTGAGGTAAATGGCGACCCCACAAATTACCCTTCATGAAACTAGTGTTGTGATTCTCATGAATAAACTGCCATCCCCACTAAAGGAAACGTTAAAAAGAACCTAAGGTGAAGATGGTCTGGACCTAGAAACGTTTGTCCAGGCTTACCAGACACAAGTTTTTAACATGGAAAGTGTAGCAGAACGGACTACACCACACATACCAGTTGCTTCAGCATCCTTTGCGGTGCAGGAGGCCTCGGTGCGAAGGAAGGGTTGCAAGTTGTGTGAAGGGGCACATGTATGGTTTAAGTGTCTAAAGTACAAAACCAGTGCTCTGAAGGTTAAGCGCGCAAAGCAACTCAACCTTTGCACCGGGTGCTTGTCCTCAGACCACGGGAGCAATGGTTGTGTGAACTCTGACATCCGTAACTGCAAGTTCTGTCGTAACAGACACTACCATATCCTCTGTCACTCCAGATCTCAATGGGACGGTGCAAAGAAGAAGCAAAAACCTCAACAGGTAACAAAGACCAAAATGCAAACTACCACGATGTCTGTATCTTCAAAGAAGACTAATATTATCCTCCCAACTGTTATGCTGCCAACAGTAAAGGAATCAAGAGGAACAGTCATGATGCGTAAGCTGCTGGATCAGTGCTCACAGCGCACCTTCATTCTAAATTCCGCTCTAGACTCAATCCATTATGAAAAATTGGGTGTTGAAGAGCTAGAGTTGCGAGGGTTTACCGGAGCATGTGAGAGCAGAAAGTATCCAGTAGTGTTTTTCAAGTACAAGTTCCGGGGCAGAAACTATCCTCTACAAGCAGTTGTGGTAGAAACTATTCCGGATCACAAAGGATCAGAATGCCTTGAACCAGACATGAAAGTATTGCGAAGCAAGGGCTACAAATTAGCTGATCCTCTAATGACACAGACATCTCGACTGGACTTGTTGGTTGGTGCCGATTATTATTATGACTTAGTGCGGCCAGGGTACAATAAAGAGTGTGACATAATTCTTTTGCCCACTAAATTTGGCTATGCACTAAGTGGCTCCTGCCATAACGACAAGTCTAGCGCCCAAGTAGAGGTAGTTACAATTTTGAAAGTTGTGGTCACCCTGATGGATCAATACATCTCCACGGAATCATATAATCCATGTCATAACGAATTAAAATGTACGTGAGAACTGGATCATCTAGGAATTTCTCTGACCGAAGATTCAAAGGAAAACAAGACTGCATTGGACATATACAATGAGACAGTAACATATTCTGCACAGAATCAGCAATATGAGGTCAGACTGCCATGGAACCAACAAAAAGAGAAGCTGACCTCTAATTATGGTTTAGCAGCGGGTCGCCTAAGGGATCTACAGAAGCGATTTAAACATGAATCTGTTTATTGTAATCAGTACACCAATGTATTCAAGATCAACTTCATCGTGGTTTTATTGAAGAGATTCCTTTCGGTGTTACTGAGAGCAGTCATTATTTGGCACATCACGGGGTCACCAAGAATAGCACAGCGACCCCCGTTCGAATTGTGTAACGACTGCTCCGCTAGTATTGGCAAAGGCAGGCCAAGTCTTAATGACTGCCTTTACACAGGGCCATCACTAGTGCCAGATCTAGCAAAAATATTGCTGCGATTCAGGGTACACAAATATGCCTGGATAAGTGACATCGAGAAAGCCTTTCTTATGTTGAGACTTCATGAAGAAGATCGTGACTACACCCGATTTCTGTGGCCAAAGGATCCCTTGGACTTATCTTCACCCTTACTTTGCTACCGATTTAAGGTAGTGTTGTTCGGGGCGACTTGCTCACAGTTTCTTCTTAATGCCACGATCTTAACACCCTAAGAGCGGCCTAGGCGGTAATTTCTATGTACCGCCCAGCATTTTATTTTACCATAAATGGGGTTGTTTCCGTGCTCTTTTTCATGCATAAACAAGACCCAGAGTGTAATACAAGTATGTATTCCTGAAAGGGCGTAAATTGAGCTTTCCAATGACACCCGAACCATCCTTCTACGATCACTGGTTGTCTTGCAACGATCGTGCAACCGAAGGGCAAAATCGCTAAAATACGGTAATTTTCTTACATTATTACGTGTGTAGCGAGTGAGAGAGGGTGGAGTACAAAGGAGTACATCTCAGTAGCTCCACGGCCACTGTGGCGAGCGGTCAGGAGGTAATCTACGCTCCTCCCACCGCTCCGCTCTCTCTCAGAGCACATTACGTGCTCAAAATTGCATTCGACAATAGCCGGGCCCCGCCCATAGGCCACATTTATTTAACTCGACAATAGCCGGGTGCCGCCAGTTAAGGGTTAAAGCATCTTTTCATTATCAAAGAGGATTCCAAAGTTGTGGAGGCTATTAACCTCTGAAGTGCGCATGGGGGTAATTGGAAACGTCCCCCTGTGCTGACGTATTTGAGGTGTTTCCGTCACTAAAATATTCATTGTGCCATTAATAGCGTAATACTTATCCATATGCACCTATTATGGGTTGATTATAAAGGTATTAACCTGAAACAACAATAAAACGAGTGAAAACAGCGTTTGGATGGTCAAAATCGGAGATATAGCCCGCGAGTTGTATAATGTATGGGTGAGGCAATCTGCTTTCCCGCCAATTTCCCCCAAGGCCACTGAGACACAGTCGATCGATACTCTCTCTCTCTCTCTTGCACTCGCTTGCCATCAGTGATGACAATACCCTGCTTGCAACTCGCTAATGTTAGCACGAAAATATACCTCAAAATAAGGGAATAACAGGGAAAATAGGTGATAACTGAAGGAGAGGAGGAAAGTGGGGAAGGAGGGGAGGTAGAGGACTGAGATTTTGCATGGCCCAGGGGCCAAAAAAAAAAAAAAAAAAAAAAAAAATCGATGTCAAAAGTTGATTTTTTTTTTCACTCACTCATAAGAGTCTCCCCGCAGTGCGCCGGGGGAACTCTTATGAGTCTCCCCGCAGCTCCCGGGTTAAGGAAGGTTTGTACATTGACAACCTCCAGGGTACAGGCAGTGATGAAGAAACTATCATTAAGCTTTACTGGGATGCCCAGAGAATAATGTCTCAAGTACATTTATATCTCAGAGAGTGGGCTACCACTAGTCCTCAACTATGTGACCTACTGCAATTGGATGGTGTTGCTGCCAAGAATCAAGAGCGAGTGAAGACATTAGAACTCTTATGGTTACCTGACTCTGATCTGTTGATGTTCAATGCTAGTCTCCCAGAGACCATTAATGCTACAAAGAGAGCGTGCTTAAGAGTGGCGGCACAACTGTTCGATCCACTCGGTGTACTACTGCCTGTTACAATAAGGTCCAGAATTTTCTTACAGCAATTATGGAGACTGAAACTAGATTGGGACGGTCCGCTACCTGAAGACTGTGCTACCGTATGGTCTACAATTTCCAAGGACCTGAACCTCTGCTGTGACTTTACTTATCCTCGGAGGATGGTATATGCTGACTCAGTGGAACTTCATGCGTTTAGCGATGCAAGTGGTGTCGTCTATGGCACTGCAATATATTTTGTGAGCCCGGAATGTAGTAGTCTGGTCATCACTAAAGCGAAGGTCGCTCCTATAAGGTCCATAACTATACCAAGATTAGAGCTAACTGCTGCTTTGCTAGCCGCCAGATTAATCAAATTTGTGGATGAAGCCTATCATAATATTGTAAAAGTCAACAAAATTGTTTCATGGTGCGACAGCCAGGTTACATTGCATTGGTTGCGTAGTATGAAGAACCTTCCAGTGTATGTCGCAAACCGAGTTGACGAAATAAAATCCCTTCTTCCGACTGTAGAATTCCGGTACGTGTCCTCTAAAGAAAACCCTAGTGACTTACTGTCTAGAGGTGTTTCAGCAAAACATCTGAAATCTTCTGCGTTTTGGTGGGAGGGGCCCATGTGGCTCCGAAACAAAGACGAGTGTCCAGAAGATTATATTACTAGATGATCCAATGCCAAAAGTAACTAGCCAAGTCATTGGGACCAATGATGAACAGGACACACAGTTATGGAACTGGGAAAAATATGGCAGTTATGAGAAATTAATTCGGTAGTTGCATGGACTATTCGATACAAGAATAACTTGAAGGCAAAAATTAAAGGGACGTCTCTCACAGACTGTGCCCTCCTCAGCATTAACCCTTAAGTGTCGGCGCGCAACATAAGTCGAGTTAAATAAATCTGGACTATGTGGCGGCGCTCGACATAGGTCGTGTGGCAATTTCAGCACGTAATGTTGCTGAGAGAGAGAGACAAGTGGTGGCAGGAGAGTAGCGAGCGTATGACTGCTCCAGACCACCGCGGCGAACCTACTGACACGAATCCCACCTCCTCCCTCCCTCTCTCACTCGCTATATACGGAATTGTATGGGGAAAGTGCCTAATTACATGCTTTTTGCACTCGCGTTGCACGGTTGTTGCAAGAAAACTAGCCATCATAAAAGGATCGTTATGGTGTCATTCGAAAGCTCTGTTGATGCCCTTTCAGGGATAGATACTTGTTTTACGCTCTGGGTCTTATTTAGGCATGAAAATGATCACGTAAACAGCCCTATTTTGGCTAAAAACACCCCGCTGGGCGGTACATATAAATAAACCGCCTAGCCCGCTAATAAGGTGTTAAATAGCTTAAATAGGTGANTTGCTGAGAGAGAGAGACAAGTGGTGGCAGGAGAGTAGCGAGCGTATGACTGCTCCAGACCACCGCGGCGAACCTACTGACACGAATCCCACCTCCTCCCTCCCTCTCTCACTCGCTATATACGGAATTGTATGGGGAAAGTGCCTAATTACATGCTTTTTGCACTCGCGTTGCACGGTTGTTGCAAGAAAACTAGCCATCATAAAAGGATCGTTATGGTGTCATTCGAAAGCTCTGTTTATGCCCTTTCAGGGATAGATACTTGTTTTACGTTCTGGGTCTTATTTAGGCATGAAAATGATCACGTAAACAGCCCTATTTTGGCTAAAAACACCCCGCTGGGCGGTACATATAAATAAACCGCCTAGGCCGCTAATAAGGTGTTAAGGAACTAAAAGTAGCAGAAAAGATTGTAGCTCACAGATGCCAGCAGGAATGCTTCCCAAAGGAGTACGAGATGCTGTCTGGTGACAAGGGTACTCGCAATAATTTAATAAACCAATTAGGACTTGTCATGAAAGGAGGCTTAATTGTATGTGAAGGTAGATTGAAGTTAACGGCTCTTCCGGATTCAATGAAATATCCAATACTACTGCCTTCCAAACATCTTTTACTACCATGCTCATCAATATGTGCCATCGTGTCTATTGTCTCTATTGAGTTAATCACGTGGTCGCATATATACGGCAAAGGTGGTGGATTCCTAAGATAAGACAAGCTGTAAAACAAGTGACCAGTAAGTGTATAACCTGTCGTAGAATACAGGGTAATACCTACGCAAAAGCTAGAGTACCTCCTCTGCCAGACATCAGGACTACTCCTAGAGATCCCTTCGAGGTCACGGGGGTCGATTATACAGGAGCAATTCCTGTCCGGGACTCACACAACAACAAGGCTTATATGCTATTATTTACATGCGCTACTACAAGAGCTATTCACATTGAAGTAGTTAGCAATATGACCTGTGACAGTTTTACCCATGCGTTCCGGAGATTTTATAGTAGGCAGGGATTTCCACAGATAATGTTAAGCGACAATGCTGCTACATTTGTAGGAGCTTCCAGACACTTGGAAGACATCCAAAGCGATCCCAGTCTTCAGGCTCATCTTACCAAAATCCGATGTGAATGGTGTTTTATACCAGCACGTGCGCCTTGGTTCGGAGCTATTTGGGAGAGAGCCATAGTTATTGTGAAGGCTGGTCTTAAAAAGGTACTAGGTCACGATCTAGTCTCCTTTGAGGAACTAACTACGGTCCTATTGGAGCTGGAGGCTACCATGATTGATCGCCCTTTAACATATGACTCGGGTGATCTGGAGGACCCTTGTCCTATTACTCCATCCATGCTGGTTAAAGGTCGTAGACTTCGTGACTTCCCAAAGGACGTAATTCAGCTAGATGAGCTGCAGGACCCTAGTTACGATAGTAAAGCAGCGATACACAGCAGGTACAATTACATCAATAAATTTATCCGGGACCTATGGAGTCGTTGGTCTAATGAATACTTGGCATCACTACGAGAAGCCTATAAGAATAAAAGAGGCTCATCAAGCAGTGTATGGCCAAAGGTAAATGACATCGTTCTTATACATGACGAGGGACCTCGTGTCCTTTGGAAACTTGGTAGGGTAGTTAGACTCTATCCAGGATGAGATGATCTGGTTAGAGTGGTCCAGATTAAGACAAAAACTGGCCTGACCACTCGACCCATCGTCAAGTTGTATCCATTGGAACAGGAACTAGAAAGGTTTTCGATCCCTCAACCGACGGTCACCCCTATGTCACCAACGGTCGCGGGACCATCTGCCAGTAACGATCCTGTTGGAAGATTACCTCTTCGTCTAGCCGCTGTTAGTTCTTCACAGCTTTGGAGATCTAACATTGCTGCGGGATTACTGTAGATAATGTATATATTGGTGGTGGGAATGTGTCGAGACTCGTAAGTAACTCGACAGTTTAGGTTAAGTAAACATACTGGAAGTTCAAATTAGGCGCCAGTATTAGGCTAAGTTATATATCTTTATAAAAGATATGTACTATTTCGTATTAAGTCTCTATGGGTTTATTATCCATAATTATATCGGGTTATCATTATAATCAATCCGGTATATCATGTAGTTAGGTAAATGACGCATTGGTGGATAAGATAACTGCGCATGCGTCATTTTCGGGAACTTGAGGGTCCCTTGCACCAAGAAAAAATAGACTCGCTTTAGCTACGAACCTCATCAACAACTCCTTCCAGCCGCTCCAAATACAACCACCTGTTTCATGCTAAGTCACTCTAATTCTTAACTCCTAGTGGCCACTATACCTTCTATCTATTCCTAATTCTATCCTTGAGCTATCCATCCCTATCAACAAGTAAAGTAAGTTAACTCTTATAAGTTTATAGGTAGATTTAAATTTGTATACTGTCGAATTCTTATAAGGCTACCATATTGCGGAGGGAATATGAACATGATTAGATTAATATCCAGCATTCGAGAATGGATACTAAGTCGTAGGTGTGTGCATAAACCTTTTACTGTCTTGGTGGTGTAATGGTAAAGGTGTCTAAAAATCTGTGTGTAATAACCTAGGTTCGAATCCCGGTGGATCACATAATAATATGCTTTCATTAATTTCATTGGAGGTGTTTTGTGGTGTGGTGAAATTAATAAAAAATAGATTATCAGTAGGTTCAGGGATATTTCGTAGCGAGGCCGTTCTATATGTTCTGTTCCCCATGAATATTCTTTCCTCTCACTTAAACATTAGGCTACCATAGTGCGGTGGGAATATGAACATGATTAGATTAATATCCAGTATTCGAGAATGGATAATAAGTCGTAGGCGTGTGCATAAACCTTTAACCGTCTTGGTGGTTTAATGGTTAAGGTGTCTAAAAGTCTGTGTGTGATAACCCTGGTTCTAATCCCGGTGGATCACATATATGCTTTCATTAACCCCTGTCAAACGGGGATATTTGTAACTTCTACTACCTGCCTGGCGGGCATATTTACCCTAAACGAGCTTCATTCCATGCTCTTTTTCATGCATAAACAAGAGCCAGAGCGTATTACAATTATGAAAGGGCGTTAATAGAGCTTTCAATGACACCTGAATCATCCTTGTACGACCACGGGTTCTCTTGCAACAATTGCGCAACACGAGGGCAAAAACCCTAAAATACGGTAAATTACTTAGTTTTTTCCCTGTCTCGCGAGGCCAGGGGTGTGAAGTAGTGCAGAGATTACGTCAGTCACTTCACTCTGTCCATGCCGAGCGGTCAGAGCCCGCCTATCGTCCTCCCAACACGTGGACTCTCTCTCAGAGCCGATAATGTGCTCAACATCCCTTCCGACTATTGTCGGGTGCCGCAGGGGTGTCCATGGTTCTCTGGCCCGACAATTGTCGGGCCCCGCGGCTTGAGTGTTAATTTCGTCGGAGGTGTTTGGTGGTGTGGTGAAATTAATACAAAATTGATTATGTTATTGAAATATTTTGAATCATTCCCTTTAAACACATGCCTAAGTCAAGTGTTTACCTTCAATCAGTGTTCTCTTTTTCAAGTTTATCATATAGCAGCGCATCAGGTACTTGCGCAATATCACTGGAGCACTCCCAATCCTACACTGTAAAATCATGTGTGTAGTATAGAGTGTATAATATATCACTTACTCTTAGACTTTAACACAACGGGTACAGAACATATAATAAACGTGTAATAATTAGTTTTACATATAAATTTGAGCAATCTTTTCAAGCTATTTGGAAACCGTAATCATGTATAATAAAGTAATTATACTGTTTGTCCTTGTAATATGTATCTATATGGGTGATACCAGATCTCGCTTACTATAGTCGGCCTGAAATCTTGAACCGTAAGTTTTGTAACTCAAAAAGTGAATCGCATACTATGAACAGCTTATCTTATAGGACAAATTATTATTGGTGGTCACCCCTTCCAAAAATGACCTTTTTCCCAATTTATAATTTTAAGCTGTACTAAAATTTATTCTTTAGTATTTATAACACAAAAAACAAAACCAGATACCTTGTATTTAACAGTGGGAAGATTTGAGTGGCTTGACACCTAATGAAATCTGGCCACACCTTCTTGTGTCACCTCCTCATTCTTCTCGTTTGAGTTGTCTTGCGGGCTGCTACCACGAACACTGCATCGAACTTCGTCTGTTTCTCACATGAAGCTTTCAAAATCCATAGAAAAAATTACTGAGAAAACGACGTTGTCATCCAGGGTGGACCATGTGGATGGTTCTGGTTTTTGTTTTTGTTCCAGTTGCCGCCGCTGCGCGTAAATTTTGTGACAAGAGTTTGTTTTCTTTTAATGACTTCATCGTAGTGCCTGTCTGTGTAATATCGACAGATTATATCAAGGATTCCAAGCACTTCTTGAGTTCTAAATGGACACTTCTCATGAATCTGTAATATTGCTCCTCCTATGCGTCCACTGCAGCAAGGATCAAGGTGACGTCCATTACGGCAGCTGGAGAAGGTTTTTCTGCTCTCCTCTCGTGTAGCAAGTCCATTTTGTTTATTTGTTCGATCGTGTCTTAAGGCAGACTGTTATGCACCTGCGGCGTGGACCTCCCTTACTTCTTTGACTGTCACTGCTCCAAAAAGGGCAACACCTCTCACTGCTTCAACTGTGGCTGCTTCTACCCTCTTGTCTCCCAACTTCATGACACACAAGTGAGGCATTAACTCTTACCAAGTACGAATAAACGTTTCGCCGTTGACTTCATCCCAAGCTTAAAGTAAGAAATCGATGGCATTTCTTACAGTGACTACATGCCAGACTCGGGTGACTGTCATTTAAGCTTCCGCTGGTGGATCTGCCATTGCTTTTGTCATTGCTTCTGCTGTTGCTTCTGCCGTTGGGTCATCATCCACATCCAGATCTAGATCAGCTTCCATGGAATTAAGTTCTTCAGTGGTCTCTGTTTTGGCCATAAAATAGCCATAGAGATGTTGCTGATGAAACACTTTCATTGTAGAGATTATTTCCTGGCCTACAGGCTGGCCTAGTGAGGTTGTCTTAGGCGGAAGGAAAACAACTTGGATGATTCAGATGGAGATTCTGCAAAAACTGAGGGTGACAGGGAGCGTTGTCAATCAATTGTAGCATTTAAAATGGGAGACCTAGTTCGGAGCACTAAGCACGAGCGATTTGGATTTGACATTGGAGCAGCCAGATTGACATGATATTGCTCGTCATCCAGCCATTTGCCGACTTATACATACCCGTACCAATACACCCCAGAGTCATCCATATTGTGGATGTTCTTGTAATTGCGAGGATGGGCGGCAGTAACTATGTACGATTACTTGTTTCATCTTGTGTGTATCGGAGAGATTGACCGTTAGCATATAGTGGTAAAATTTGCATCCTCGAGCCTGCTTCTGTTGCTTGCTTATGTAGGTCAACGTTGGCATGTTTTTGTACTGCAGGCCTGTTTCGTTTTCGTTGTAGATTTGGTCCTTGGTATATCCTCCCTCTTCTATTGTAGTTTTGAGAATTTCTGGGTATTCTGTTGCAGCTAGCTCCATCCTCACAACCTAATGGCAGTGCTCCAGGTAGCCTTATTCAGAGTTGCCTCACTTGTCATTTTTTTTTATTGAAGATCAGACCATAAGGTCTGATCCCACACCTTTCTGGTCTCCCTCTTGGTGAAGCTCCCCCCACGTTCACAGACCTGCATCTTTTTACCCAACTTAGTTGATCCATCCTTTCCATATGCCCGAATCATCCAAGCCTAGTAGTACGCATCTCATCACTGATACTCTTGATACCTAACCATCTCAGCTATTCACTAGATATCCTATATTGCAGTTTGGCCTCACATAACCATCTCACCATTCTCATCTTGTTACGTTCCATTCTGTTTATATCATCCGCTTTGACAGGCCACATTTCTGAAGCATATGTCATTGCGCTTCTAACACATGAAGCGTACGCCTTTCACATCAAGGGGAGAGGGAATCTTGTCAGAGTAATTAGTGGCAACATTTCTCTGAACTTTCCCCAGCCGCATCTAATTCTGGCAATAGTGGCGGCCTCGGCCCCACCACCGGCTAAGATGGTATCTCCCAAGTAGTAAAACTTGTCCACCATCTCCAGTGCCTCATTTCCAAAGTCACTGGAACCGATAATTGATCACAAGCTCAGCTTTTTATACTATGCATACAAATTTCTCAACTTCGGACTTCTTTCCCGGTAGAGGTCCCTTTAATCTGATATAGCGCTTCTTACCGTGGTGTATCCAGCAGCGGCAGACGCTACACTGATTTGATTTTGCACCCACCCCTTTTCTGCACACTGTACATGGGTATACACCACTTTTTTCTACCTTTCCAAGCCATAATCTGCTGTGTAAGAAGCTTGATTAAATTTATATTAACTCTTAATCCTTTACTTGCCATGCCCACTCTCCATCTTCTGAACTTGGCCTCGGCATCCCACGCACTAGGTCATCTGCATATAGCAGTTCCCAGAAGAGCCCAACTCTTAAATCTCCAGATACTGCCTCCAGAACCATAACAAAGAGGAGTGGCCTTAACATAGAGCCCTTGTGGACTCCAACTAAAACTGTAAACTCCTCACTCAGTACACTTTTCACCCTCACTGCCGTTTGCAAGCAAAGAATTGGGCCAAATATCTCTCTATTACAATCATGGTGGGGTTGGTAGCACTGGAACAACCATCCAACCTGGAAGCACCATAGGACTTAACAGTCTTGAGAATGCTTTCTTTTCTAGCCCACTCAGTGCAGATAATTGACGCTGCTAAGCCTAGAGTCTGCTCTCTGTCGATGATCTCCATCTTGATATTGTGACTCAATAACATGTTTTTCCTCAGCATGGTATGGAATTCGAGGGAGGAGATAAAAATGCGACAGAACACCGCAAGTCAGCTCACAATATGCATCAAGTTTAGAGTCTGAGGTTGGACTACCGGCATATCCCACATCCCACTCCTCTGATGTCACAGACGTCATTGCGTAGATGCCTACTCCACGTTACACCACGCCACTTCCCTTGCATATTATGGAAGGGGGGGGGTTTGCGTATTCAGAGGAGATGGCGGATTTACTTTGTACGATACAGACACACCCTTTCTAATACATTTCATTACTGTTTTTGGACCCCTCCATCCTCTCGCGTATTAGGTGGTTCGCGTATTGAGATTACGTGTATTACGAGGACGAGCTATTTGAGTTCTATAATGTATGCCAAGTTAGTGGAAATTTTTAATGTATTCATATTATTCTATTATAAAGAGTACTAATTTCGAGACAAGCAATATATTGTATTATGTAAACATCTGTTCTACAGTGTTCTAATTGCAAAATATCTGAGATAAATGTTCCAGAGAATCAGAAAGCAAATGGTTCAATAATGATCCAACATTTGTTTTTTCGAGGTGGATGAAGGAGGCAAAAGGCAAAACTGCCTATGAGGAGTGCCTCCCCAAGAGTTAAAAGAGTGGCAGGGCCAAAATCAAGGAATGTTTGAGCTAAAATGTCGGGAGTTTGAAGAAATTTAACCCATTGAGCCCCAGCTGATTTATTATTGATTGGCACTCAAAGCCCAGCCATTTTGGCAAAACATTTGTTTTGCTGAAAACACATGGGATGGATGAGAAATGAAGGAAGCCAACATAAAATCACTCACCGAGGTCATTTGGGGGTCCTGGGGGCGCCCCCCCGCTGTTCACCACCACCACTGGGTGCCAAGCACCTCTTCAAAACTCCCGCGCCTGCAGCTGATGGCTGGGTGGGTGATGTATGATGCCTCCAGTTTTCGAGTGAGAGTCATTTACACCACCGAGCATCACATGTGCCTCCACAGTTCGTAATAAAATAACAATAAATATCACTGAATGTCATTGTAATTGTAGTAACAGCGTTATAAATGTGTAAAGTTCAGTGTTATAACTGCCGGTGAGTGGCAAGCCTCGCCCATGTCCATGGTGACCGGCGGCGATCATGCTCCCGGACAATAACAAAGCAAACAGACAAACGTGCACACAGCCTGCCTCCACCGCATGACTCTCACACTCTCTGTAGCTCTGTGTGCCTCCACACATAAAATAACAAGAACTATCACTGAAAGTCATAGTGAGTGTTGTTAGAGTGTTATAAAGTGTGTAAAGTCCAGTGTTTACAATACCAAGCCTTGAGCGTCATGGTTGTCATGCTGACGGTCGGTCATCATAACACACATGTACGAACACGCGGTAAGCCTGCCACAACGAATATTGGTAAGCTTCATGGCTTGCTTACTCTCTCTTTCACTCTTCCACTGTTATCGCATATGATTTTGGTTACAATTATCATATTGCGAGTGTCACTGTCACATATTATGCGATAATTTATAGGCAGTGTGAGGGAATGTTCAGTGAAGTCAATATAGACAATCTAAATCCAAATCAAATCGAAGTCAAATCTACTTCAAACTAAATTGAATCCAAATTGAATCTAATTGAAACCAAATTGAATCTAAAGGTCTCTCACAAAAAGATATATTTGAATAATAATGATTAGGTTAATCAAATACTGGTATTCAACTTACCAACGTCCACACAAAACAATGAGGCTGGGAAAAGACCGGTAAAGATGGCGGTTGGCGTAGAGTGAGCGGCACCAGACCACACTCAGAGGGAATAAACCGAACTGATTATGTTAAATGATTATGAGTATGAGAAAACAGGGCTTATCTGTCAGTCATGGTGTCGGTGAGAGCGTCTAAGATGATGATGTGTGAAGAGTTCTGGCCATTTGCTAGATCTATAGGCACTATAGCACAATTAACGGAAACGGAAAAGATATATGTTGACTGGATGAAGTCTATGAGTGCTCTGGGGTCCCCTGGAACCCTTTCTTGCTGCCTGGCTACTGCGAGCCAGGACAAATATTGTACCGTACTGCATCTGAGTTGCTAATACAATAATTTAATACATATGATAATAGTCATATATACTGCATAAGACCATATTAATATTACATAATAGCATATTAGGCCTTTTAACCCTCTCCAACATATAACACGATTTTGAGCCTATTAGGGATACTTTAAAACCTTTGTTACCATCAGGGGTGTTTAGAAACCTTTAGTTTAGTTACTTCAACCTCTGCAGTTGTCTTTGAGTTAGCTGTGGGCAGAAAACTAATTTTGGAGAGGTAATTATAAGAGTGAGAGAACTCTATTTCTAATTGCTACTCTGACAACCTCTGCGTCATATGAGTTTGAAAGGGTTATACTCTTAACTTACAGCTAACAATCTTACTATCACAATCTTAACCTGGGAATGGCGAGAACACTCTTAAGAGGTAAGGCCTGAAAAAAAACGTTTAAAAGGCCCCAGTAGCACTTACAAAATAAAATAAAATGGTGTTTAACACCTTAAGAGCGGCCTATGGGGTTTATTTATATGTACCGCCCAGCGGGGTGTTTTTAGCCAAAATAGGGCTGTTTACGTGATCATTTTCATGCCTATATAAGACCCAGAACGTAAAACAAGTATCTATCCCTGAAAGGGCATAAACAGAGCTTTCGAATGACACCATAACGATCCTTTTATGATGGCTAGTTTTCTTGCAATAACCGTGCAACGCGAGTGCAAAAAGCATGTAATTAGCCACTTTCCCGATACAATTCCGTATATAGCGAGTGAGAGAGGGAGGAGGGAGGTGAGATTCGTGTCAGTAGGTTCGCCGCGGTGGTCTGGAGCAGTCATACGCTCGCTACTCTCCTGCCACCACTTGTCTCTCTCTCTCAGCAACATTACGTGCTGAAATTGCCACTCGACCTATGTCGAGCGCCGCCACATAGTCCAGCTTTATTTATGTCGACTTAAGTTGCGCGCCGACATTTAGGGGCTAGGTGAGATAATTCCCCCCCAT
>JAGKTK010001701.1:18404-31443 GCA_018397895.1 Paralithodes camtschaticus
CTCCATACCTTCTATCACTCCTCCACATGTGTCAAAATCCCCTCCTAATTTCCCCCTTCCCTTGAATTGTCACCTATTTTTCCTCTTATTCCCTTGTTTATTGGTTTATTTACCATGCCAACATCTCCAATCCAGTTCTAAGGTGTGGTCATATGCCTACCGTGTGTGTTGTGTAAGAGAGAGTGTGAGAGAGTGACTCAGTCAGGCTTCAGGCCTCGAGAGGGGAGGGTGTACGTCGCGCCTGCCTCACATTTCATGAATGACCGATCGGCAATAATTCGCGATTTTGACCATCTAAACACTATTCCCACTTGTTTTATTGCTGTTACATGTTAATATCTTCATTTTAAACGTAAAATGGCCGCATATGAATAAGTAATAACGATATTTATCATAAAATGATGATTTTAGGTGGGAATGAGGCCTAATAAAGTCGCTTGGCGGTAGGGTGTCTATTACACACAGTTCGCCTTTAAGAGGTTAGTTCCTATGCCTTAATCATAGAAATGATCGTTACCCAACTGCCTAACTAGATGCGTCATCGAGACGAATATTAGCATATATCGCCTATCTATCGTAATACACGATACACTCCGCCCACAAGAAAGCCTTAACCCCACCTTAAACTAAAGTTGCTCAGAGGCTATTTTCTGACCCCACATGTTAATGGCGCCATCAGCAGCGCACCTGGGACGTGTCTCGGGTCTGGGCACCAATGTGATGGCATGTTCAGTGAAGTCAATATATACAATCTAAATCCAAATCAAATCCAAGTCAAATCTACTTCAAACTAAATTGAATCCAAATTGAAACCAAATTTAATCTAAAGGTATGTCACATGAAGATATATTTGAATAATAATGATTGGGTTAATCAAATACCGGGATTCAACTTACCAAGATCCACACAAAACAATGAGACTGGGAAAAGGCCGGTAAAGATGGCGGTTGGCGGATAGTGAGCGGCACCAGACCACACTCAGAGGAAATAAACCGAAATGATTATGTTAAATGATTATGAGTATGAGAAAACAGGCCTTATATCTGTCAGTCATGGTGTCGGTGAGAGCGTCTAAGATGATGATGTGTGAAGAGTTCTGGCCATTTGCTATATCTATAGGAACTATAGCACAATTAACGGAAACAGAAAAATATATGTTGACTGAGTGAAGTCTATGAGTGCTCTGGGGTCCCCTGGAACCTGTCTTGCTGCCTGGCTACCGCGAGCCAGGAAATATATCGTATTGCATCTGAGTTGCTAATAAGATAATTTAATACATATGATAATAGTCATAATTTTATACTACATAAGACCATATTAATATTACATAATAGCATAATAGACCTTTTATAATCTTAACTTACAATTTACAATCTTTCTATCACGATCATAATTCCTATGCCTTAATCATAGAAACGTTTGTTAACGAACTGCCTAACTAGATGCGTCATAGAGACGAATGTTAGCATATATTGCCTATCTATCGTATTACACGATAGGCAGCTTCTAAGGGTTCAAGGAAGTGATAGTCCTTGAAACACTGCGGCAAGCACAGCCACATCACAGTCTGGGAAGGGGAGATTGAGAAACGAGTCTTACACCACCAAGACTCTCAGATAAGCTTCGTGGCTAGACTTCTTTCGCTTTCACTCTTCCACTGTTACCGCATATTATTTTGTTTAAGATTATCATATTGTGTCACTGTCAAAACACACTGTGGCAAACACAGTCTGGGGAGGGAGAGATTGAGAAACAAGTCCATGAGACACTGGCAGCAGTGCCATGACACAAGGAGCAACAATTTGGAGCAAGTTTTTGGAACAATGGGATTTTCTCTATCTCCTCCAGTGTTGGCTGGTAATCCTCCTCAGACTCTTCATCATCTGATTCCGTAGCACTATCCTGGTAATAAAACACATCGATATTGCCTCCTCAACACTCACTTCACGGTGTGAGATGTGAGGTGAGAGCTATGGCGTCGGACATGATGTGTCACTCGCGAGTTATCGTGTACTGGCGCGCCCCGCCTCACGCACCTTCATGCCCATGCCCAGTTGTATTTGTGGAGTTGTCAACTACTGCTTTTGATACGTGGTATCCTGAAGTAGTTCCCATTCGAATATCAACCCTCTACAAGACCTATAACGGGTAAATAAGGGCAATAATAGCTGTCGCGACATGAACGACGCTGGGGCTGAGCATTATATACATAGCTGTCGAGACATGTTCGGCCCTGGGGCTCAGTGGGTTAAGCCATTGGATGAGGGAAAGATGGATTCAGAAAGAGAGTTCCAGAGCTCAGCTGTTGAATAGAAGAAAGATTGGGAGTATCGTTTCACTTTTGGGTTGGAGAGTTGCACAGAGTAGGGGTGGGATTGTGTTGGATGACGAGTGCTAAGTAACCTAGGTAGAGGAGTTGGTATACACTGAGAGAGCTCTGAGGAACACTGATTATTGTAATTGCGATAGAATAGTGAGAGAGATGCAACATTGAGGCGAGGAGAGAGAATTTGCAGAAAATAGGTGAGTGAATGTGAGTTAATGAGACGGAGCACTTTCATTTCTACTTTGTCTAGAAGTGCTGTTATGAGAGGATCCTCTGCACACATGCGAACAATACTCAATACATGGACGCACTGTGCCCCTGTACAGAGCAAGAAGCTGTGCAGTGGTAAAGAACCCCCTGAGACGGTTGAGCACACCCAGCTTCTGGGAAGCCGTTTTAGCAAGAGTGGTAATATGGTCTTTCCAAGAGAGATCAGAAGAAAAATAGACACCAAGAATACATAGAGAAGATGAATGGTTGCTTTTTGTATTGTTAAAGTATAAGGGATAGTCCTCTGGGAATTCTTGACAGGTAGATAAATGGAGAAATTTGGTTTTGGATGCATTGAATGCAACAAGATTTTCTCTTCCTCAGTTGGAAATGGTTGTTAGATCAGAAGATAATGTTCTATGGCTTCATCACATGAGTTTTTGAGTGATTGCTTGCTTGGGTGGTCTGGAAAACTAGTTGAATAGCGTAAGATAGAGTCGTCAGCATATGAATGGATAGGACAGTTGAGAGTATCATTTATGAATATTAGAAAGAGAACTGGAGATAGAACAGAACCCTGAGAAACACCGGAGTTGATAGGATGAGGAAGTGAATGATGGCCGTCCACAACCGCATATATGGAACGGCTAGAGAGAAAATTAGAAGTAAAGGAACAGATGGAGGGATAGAAACTGAAGGAGGGTAGTTTAGACATTAGAGATTTGTGCTAGACTCTATCGAAGGTCTTCGATATGTCTAATGCAATAGAAAAGGTTTCACTAAAGTCCCGAAAGGTGGATGACCAAGAATTAATAAGATATGAAAGAAGATCACAAGTAGAGCGACCCCTAAGGAAAGCAACCTTAGTTCTTCAAATAAGAACTAAGGTTGCTTTCCTTATATCCGCTCATGGCCGAGTGGTTACGGTACCCGACTTTCCCAAATATACCTGGAGTGAGTGGGTTCGAATCCTGGTGAGGATACCTCTTACCCAATAGTTACAAAGACTTTGGAGATGCAAGAAATGAGAGCCATTGAATGATAGTTGGAGGGTTGAGAGCAGTCACCCTTCTTTAAGGCTAGGTTGAATGAGAGCAACTTCCAGCAAGAAGGGAAGATGTTAGAGGAGAGACAAAGATGGAAGAGTTTGCCTAGGCAGGGAGTCAGCATGGAAGAGCAGTTTTGAGTACAACAGGAGGAACACCATCCGGACCGTACGCCTTCTTAGTATTTAGCCCAGAGAGGGTAGAAAATACATCTTTAGAAGAGATTAGGATATTAGGCATAAGTAGGAGCAAGGGGGATGGAGAGGGAGGAATAGCACCGGAATCATCCAAGGTTGAGTTTTAAAAGTTTGGGCGAAGAGTTCAGCTTTGTCAGTGGAAGAAGTGATGGTAGTGCCATCAGAATGGAAAAGAGGAGGGAAAGATGAGGAAGAAATATTATTGGAGAGGTTTTTGGCTAGATGCCAAAAGGCTTGGGTAGAGCTAGAGTTGGATAGTTCAGTGCATTTATTATTGATGAAAGATTGTTTAGAGAGTCAGAGAAAAGATTTAGCTTCATTTAGGGCAGAGACATAGGAAGAATGAGATTCTTGAGTTTGAAGGCAACGGTACTGTTTGAAAATGTCCTTATTGCGGACAGCAGTAGAGAAAGCGGGAGTAAACCAAGATTTTTTAGCATTAGTCTGAGAGAAAGAAAATGAGATTTATGCCTTCATGCCTGAGAGGATTACCTCGGTATTGTGTTCATCACTTTTCGAGCGTCCCAGGCTACGGAAGCAAAAATCATTTAATGGGAAGTCAAAGAAATACTGCTGAAGAGCCTCCCAGTCGGCAGCACCAAAGTGCCACAAGCGCTACCGGCTGAGAGGATCGGATGGCCATACTGGAGAGATAGGACAGATGACAGGAATAAGTTTGTGGTCGGAGGAGCCCAAAGGACAACAAATATCGACAGTATAAGTTAGTGGAAGGATTAGAAGTTAGAAACAAGTCAATAATGTTGGGCCGATCTCTGAAGCGGTCCGGGATACGGGTGGGTTGCTGAACCAGCTGCTCTAGGTCATTTAGGACAGAAATGATGTGGGCCTGTTCACCAGGTTGGTCAGTGGAATGAGAGGAGAGCCATTGGCAGTGGTGAACGTTGAAATCTCCAACTTAGAGTTTAGATAGTCATAGAATTTGGGGAAGTCAGTAGAGTTAGGGGAAAAATAGACAGCACAGATATATTTAGTAAGAGAGTGAAATGAAAGTTTGAGCCTTAAAGTTGAGAATTCAGAGGAGTCGAAATCGGGAACACGAAGAAAAGTGAGTTTGTTGTGTCCGTAATCGCAACATCCTCCTTTGGCTTTGAAACTAGGATAGAGATAGTAGGAGAGTACAGAGAAGGGTTTGCTGTCACTAGTCCCAGACAACTGAGTTTTGGTGAGAAAGTGAAGATCAGGGTTGGCAGAGGAGAGGTGGAGTTCAACAGAGTAGAAGTTAGAGGAAAAATCCACGAATGTTGCAAAAGTTGATAGTGTTGGGCCGCGGTCCAAGACAGTTTGATGGGTCGTTGGGTGGGTGTCCAGCCTGAGTTGTGAGGGCATTTATAGTCTCCCCCCCACCACACACACACACACACACAAACACACTGGGGACTCCGAGGCTGGGCCTTGTTGTGTCATCATTGTTTTAAACGTTGGTGTTTGGACAGAAGTATAGTGTGCTTGTGTGGTGTAGTGTTACAGAGAGAGAGTGTTTGTGAGAGCTAGCTAGATTACTCTCAGTGAAAGTGAGCCACAAAGAAAATCAGTAAGAGAAGCCATGCAAATGAAACAGGAGTTCCAGCAACTCCTTATCACATGCCTATAGCCTCTCCTGGGTCTAGCCTTGGCCGATTGGTGCCTACAATCTCCCCCTCGGGAGAGATTAGCAATAGCTAACCTCCCCAGCTAGCTGTAATCATATTAGGCCGGGACCTAGCTCGATTTATTTATGTGAGAGAGGTAAAATGGTTTGACCCTTCCAAGGCAAGCCTATCTACCTGGTATGTATACTGTAGATCACCATTGCTGGCAGCTTTGCTTCTGTGCGTTTGACCCTGGGACCCTTTTCAAAAGTTGCAAAAATTGGTTTTATTTATGTGAGTGCCGAGAGAGAAATTATCCATACAGGATTGTAGGTTGATGATGTGGGATCATAAATTCATCAATGCCAGCAACTTCAGACTGAACCCTTGTGAGGACAGTGACCGTTAAAGGGGTTCAAAAACCAAAACATTTATGCGAAAACTGACAAACACACAGTTAAGTTTTTCTAGAAGCTGGAAGGGTCTACTATTTGAAAATCATGATGCCAGCAAGTTTTGACTGTGCCAAACCCTTGCCAGCAAGACCTTTTAAAGGGGTTCAAAAACCAAAATATTCATGTGGAAACTGACATACACACGGTTATGTTTTTCTAGAAGCTGGAAGGGTCTACTATTGGAAAATCATGATGCCAGCAAGTTTTGACTGTGCCAACCCTTGCCAGCAAGACCCTTTTTAAGTGGTCCAAAACCAAAATATTTAAGGCCGACATACACGTGGTTAATTGAATTTCATTTTTATTATTACAAAATAACAAACATAACTTACCGGGATATACCGGTATTTTGGGATACATCACTTTATCAATAATTTTGTAATTTTATACATGTTCAAACAGCATGTTACAATAGACAGCATGTTACAATAGACAGCTGTGCTTCCAGGACAGGCACAAACAAGTTTCACATACAATAACTATGCCTAGCCTACGATGATTGACAAATAACTTTGGCTTACTCATCACTTTCACTGTCACCACTGTCCCCGCTCCACTCGCCTCCGGACTCTAATTCTTCGTCTTCCATCTCCTCGACTTCATCATCTTTGGACTCACCCGGTCCAAAGTCTGGTATGGCTCGTCCTTCGAACCAGAATGGTTGAAGTGTTTCGCTATTTTCTTCTTTCCACCCAAAATCCAAGGGGTTGTTAACATTGATGCCTAATGTTAACAACCCCTTGGTCAGCATTCCGCCACATCATTGCAACAAAATTTGCCCGTTGGATGTGTTTGTGCAATGATTTACTGCATGGAGGTAGTGAAGCACAATTGACCTTTTTGACTTTGCTCAGTACTTTGCTTCCCCCCCGTCATTTTCATAAATGACTCGTATCTCGCCTCATTGATGTCTTGGTGGTGCTTCACCCCGTATATATGGCAAACGAACGCAGTTACAGACTGATAATCAACATCAGTAGAATTTAGTGACTGTATGCCACTTAGATATTGATTGTCGTCGTCTGATTCAAGTATCTCAAATGTTTTTTTCTTTCCTTTTCTATAAAAGGATGACGTGAAGTCACAGCCAGTAAGTGAGTGCAGGCCTGTTAGTGCATCACTTAATCCTGACTGCTTCTTCTCCAGTTCAGCAGCAATCGTTGAGATGTCGATGAAGCGCCTATTGTTGCTTGTTCCATAGTCCATGATTATAGACAGGTCTGGTTTTCTGGCAGCTAAGGAAGTCAGGACAACTACAACATCTGTGTCCGACGAACGAACCATGACAGTGAAAGTGTTTGTTGACGGCAGGGTAAATGTGTCTATAGGGTGAATGTTAACAGTGATTATATCAGTGTCTTAGATTACTTGGATAAGTGCTTGTTGACACATATTTTGTTTCTTTCAGATCCACTAAGTGAAGGTGCCCCTATTGTCTACCGAATGAAGGTGGCTACTGTCTACTGGATGAAGGTGCCTGCTGTCTACTGGCTCAAGGCGACTACCGTCAACTGAAGGTGTCAAGTAACTGCATGGCGAACGTGTCTGTAAACTGCTTGGTGAAGGCGCTTATTGACTGCATGGTAAAGCTGTCTCTAGACTGAATGCTACCAGTAATTATTCAGTGCCTTAGATTACTTGGTGAAGCTTAACAGTGACTGCTTAATATAACTAGAAATGTCTTTACCAAATTTTCATAAATATTATTTTAATTTTAGAAGCTGTTTTTACTAATGAAATGAAAATATATTACAGTGAATGATATGTGCAAAACTTACTGATGCCAATGCAATGGAAGGTAATATACATAAGCAGGGGTTACGTCATAACACACCTAGGACACATAAAAAATCAGTCCATCTCAGCAGCTGGTCAAGCCCATCACTCATGAATCTTGGGCTACCTTGCTGGAAGCTGCCAAGGCTAGGAATCACTTGCCAGTTCTACAATTAGCTGCTCAGTTATCTGATGATGATTCCGTACCAGACGTGTATTATCATCGAAATTGCCGAAGCCTGTTCACAATGAAGAAATCACTTGAATCGTTGAAACGCAAGTCAGCCCACAATGAACAAGAAAATCCCACTCCAGGCTGTAGCCGTCAGTCAAAACGGCAGAATACATCAGAAAGCAGGATCTCCAAGCAGGAGTGCATATTTTGCAAGAAGTCTCGATATCAGCAAGGTTCCCATACAAGAGAGGAACTTATCAAAGCAGTGGATTTGAGGGCCGATCTGGCTATACGGAAAGTAGCTACTGCCAGATGTGATGACGAGATATTGGCTGTAGCCAGCAGAGATATTGTAGCAGCGGAGGCCCATTATCATCGGAGTTGCTATAGAGACTATTCCAGGGACCCAGATCGCACTCATCATAACATTCCAGATGACAGACAAGATGATATGGAGATCAATGAAAACCAACAATATGCTGCCATAGAACAAGAATCATTTGAGGAGCTCTTTCAGTACATCCGAGAAGGTGTTATAGCATCACCTGATGTTATTCCATTCGTTATTTTGACTAATAAACTGTTTTCCATCATGCAGAAAAGAGGTCAGTCAAACATAAGCGACTCTACAAGAACACACATTCGACGCAAGATAGAAATGGAGTTTGGAAACAGCTTACACATATTCCCTGATGTTAATGGAAGGCTGCTTGTATTTCCTGATGGTATGGACATCTATGAAATGGCTAAACATTACCAAGCAATGAAAAAAGAACTGGAATTATGGAAGACTGAACAAGATGACAACTCAACTATTGCAAAAGCAGCATTTCTTATCAGGTCGTCCATTAAGAATATGGAGAACACAGAGAAGTGGCCTTATCATCCATCAGATACCACAACAGAGTCCATTGAAGTCCCAAAGGAACTCAGATATTTCTTCTCCTGTCTGCTCACAGGTAAATCAGCCAGGAAAGAAACACCACACAAGGTTAATGTGCTGACAGAATCCTTCAGCAAAGATTTCATATATGCTGTGACAGGTGGACAACTCAAGCCGCCCAAACATATACTGTTGTCCTATGGTGTCAAAGCACTCACGGGTAATGTGGAGTTGATCCAGACACTCAATAGGCTTGGTCATGGCATTTCCTACTCGCAGCTTCAGGAAAATGACACTGCTCTATGTCTCCAGAAACTAGCAACTGCCTCGGACAAAGATGTGGTTCTCCCAGAGAGCATCCAGCCTTATGTATTCACAAACCTGGCCTTCGATAATATTGACCAGCTGGAAGAGACTCTCACTGGGTCTGGAACAACACACCGTGTGAATGGTATAGACGTACAGCAAAGACCACATCTTCCAAAGGAGTCGCTCCCCTCAGTTCCAAAGATGAAACAGCGATCTCTCACAGTCGAAAGCAAGCCTTTACCATCGTACATATCAGGAGACCGTGTTGGACCAAAACCTCTACAGATTCAACAGACTGAAACAGAGTCACAACTGACACAATCCAGAAATCTGGATATGAAAGCAGTTTTTTCACATCCACTCGGACCTCTACCATGGTCTCTAGCGACTACTGAAGGCACCTTTAGAAAAACAACTAAATCTGTGCTTGGAATAAAATTGCAAAAACTTGCAGCCCATGCAGATGCAATTCCACATCATGCAGCTGTAGTCATTGATGGTATGAATCTGGTCCAGAAAGTTAGAAATTATTTTGCAACCTTTGGTGATATTGCTGATACCATTCATGGGATGATTTGCCAACAGGGACAAGAGAGCAACAGAATAGATGTTGTTTTTGACACTTACAAAGAAGTCTCCATCAAGAATGCTGAGAGGTCACACAGAAGAGAAGAAATGGACTTCAGCTGCAGAATATAAGTGCTCCCCAACTTGTATGGCAGTGGAGGAAATTTTTGACACAAACTAACAAGACTAGCCTGATAAAGTTTCTTGTGAAGGAATGGCAGACAATCATGTACACTCAGAAATTTCGAGGAAAGATGCTATTTGTGGCCCACAATGACAAATGTTGGAAGATCACAGCAGAACATTCAGAAGAAGTTGAATCACTATCAAGTACCCATGAAGAAGCAGACGGGCACATGTTGTTGCATGCTGCCCATGCAGCAGAGCAGAAGAAGGTTTTGAAGCCATCGTCATCTGCTCAGAAGATACAGATGTCTTGGTACTCTGCTTGGCACTTAGTAAACACATTAATGCACCTATGTTCCAGAAGTGCGGGACCCAGACGCGTACCAAACTAATTGACATAAGTAAAATTGCATCTGCTCTTGGGGTTGAAGTGTGCAAGGCACTCATTGGACTACATTCATTCACCGGATGTGATTCTGTGAGTGTATTTGCAGGAAAAGGAAAGGTGCGAGCATTGGAAATAGTAAAGAAGAATGCAGATGCCAGAGATGCCTTTATTCAGTTAGGGGAGAACTGGACAATTACACCAGACCTATTCAGCAACCTACAAACATTCACCTGTCTGCTATATGCCAGCAAACCAGCAACGTCTGACATTGACGAGTTGCGCTACAACTTATTCTGTACAAGAAAGGGAGAAATAGAATCACACCAATTGCCGCCCTGCAAGGACTGCTTGTTCAAGCATTCCCAACGAGCAAACTATCAAGCAGCTATTTGGAGAAGGAGCCTTCAAGCTGACCCTAAAAGTCAAAGTCCTCATGGGAACGGATGGAAATTGGAAACTGAAGATGCACAGCAGTGTCTACGGATCGACTGGATGACAGGATCTCCTTCCCCTGAAGCTGTGTTGATATTGATAGCTTGCAAGTGCTCCCGTTCATGTCACCCTCCTGCCTGTGTTTGTATGGCAAATAGACTGAAATGCACAGACATGTGTCGGCTGCATGAATGCAGCAATCAACCATTAGACGACATGGACTTGGATCCCATATTCGAAAATGATGATTATGATGATGATGATGATGATGAATTAGAATGATATTGCAGTTAGATGGTTTTGAAAAAAACATCAGATAATAGGTATTCATAGAGTTAATAGAAATTTGATATATGATTCAATTAGTAGACTTTAATTATTGATAGTATACCTTGAAAGTTTTGAGGCAACAGAGTTTTTGTGACTATTTGTGGTAGAGAGTACATAATTGTTTTATAAAAAAAAGAACAATTAATTTGTGGGTGGTTGGAGTTAAGAGCAAAAATTTAAATATTTTAAGTGAAGGAATGATTGAATTTATAAATTTGGTGTGGAAAATACATGTTTTTTCATTAAGTTTGATACGTTTACATTTACATTAGGTATAAATCTAAATCGCCACATTTGCACATTTTTATTTTACGTTAAATAAAAAGGGCTGCCATATTTTTCTGATGGCAAACTTGGATGAGTAAATGTTCAAGATGTTTTATTTTATGAATGTATGAATACTTACTTCTAAAAATATAATATTCAATGTTTAATCACATATATCTGGGGATGATATTGTTTTCGTAACAATCAACAGTTGTTTGCGGCCATCGTGGATTGAAGCGGCCATCTTGGATTTGGCAGCCATTTTGGATTGGAAAATACAATTAAATTATACTTAAGATTCATAGGTGCATTATTTTTGAGATATATCATGAGGAATAAGACTATAGTTAAGCTCCCCATTTGTGTTTTATTACCATATATTGAATGTTCTCAACATACAGATTTCGGGAGGCATTTTTAATGTTGGGCCTCATAACTCTGTTAAGCTACTTGATCTGCAGGGCTATCATGCAGAAATATTATCTAGGGACATAGATCTTTCAAAAAAATATAGTGGGCATTTGCCCCCCCAAGTGGTACAAATCACCCTGGTTGGCCCATCCACTATAAGGGCTACTACTAGATCATAGGAAACTATAGCATACTCTTGCTTGTTTTCAGCTGCTACCTTCATTGAGCAAACCATGGTCTCTTGCACCACATCGTTGCGAGTTGGCGGCTGTGATATAGGGTCCATGTATGCAATTACTGTTTTTGGCAGAGTGTCCTGAACAAACAATGAATAATACCCATATGATCGTGGTAGTTTTTCCATGCATGACTTGACTAACTATATGAAGTCAATACCATCCTGTCTTAACAGATTGGTCTTGGTTGCTGGGTCAAGTTGAAATGTGGCAAGCTTCAGATTAGAATAGCAAGGTGGGATTTATTTAATCGGTCCAACATAACTCCGCCTAGCTTTTCCGATGGATGTTCCAGCGGTCCCCTGGTTCTTGACGAGAAAGTGCAGGACTGGGTGGAAGTTCTGGTAACAGATGCCGACTGTCACATGAAGGGTATCATTTCCATCCAGCGTCTCAATGGCAGCGTCATAGTTATCCCAAGCGGTTGCTGAAATAGAATAAAATGTTATCATTATTGCACACTGTAGTTACATATTGTTATCATCTTTGATCAATTTTTTTATGACAACCTCCTTTTAATATGCCATATATAACATGACATAACATTAATGAATTCATAGCGCCAAGCAACAAAGGCCATATGGCACTTAAAGAGACGAAAGAAAAAGAAAAAGACCGCTAGAGGGAATGCTAAACAATATCGAGGAAACCAACGTGATGAAGGAAGGACAGTACGCGTGCAATAGAGGAAGAGGGAGACTCAGCAAGAATTACAGCAAGAGAGAAAAACAATAGGCAATATACAAAAGTTAGAAAAGAAGGACAAACAGGCAAGGAAAAGACTATACAGAATAAACAGGGAAGAGACAAGTTAACGATAGGAGACAATAGAAGGAATAGGGGAAGCAGAAGTACAAGCAGAACCAGAAGGAAGAGAAGGAGACGAAGAAACAGGGTGATAACCAGGAGGCATAGGAAGAGAAAGAAGCGAATGATGGGGAGGAACATATATATATATGCCATAAAAGGGACTTTCTCCAAGTAACTTTGGACATACCTGTGGCCAAGATGTCCGATTGAGCAAGTCCAGATGGTGTCTCTTGGTCTCCACTTGCACACGAGTATGCAATTTCTGTTTCCAACTCTTTGACAGTGTGATAGGAAATTGCATGGCCTTGTCGATTCAATACTGTGATTGTGGTCTTGGAACCAGTCAATGAGGATAAACCAAGTCCTAGCATGGTGTCCTTCCAAGGTCTTACCGAACCATGACTACTGTTGAATATAGCATCTGATGTCCTAGCAGTGATCTTTCTCTCGGATGTTTCAGGAGCATCACTTTTGTTTAGTCCGTTCATCACAGTTCGGAAAAACAG
>JAGKTK010001701.1:40480-70216 GCA_018397895.1 Paralithodes camtschaticus
ATGAGCTCTCCAAACCACTGACATTACTATTCAATAAATCCTTGCAGTCTGGAACTATGCCTGATCAGTGGAAGCTAGCCAACGTAACACCGATATTCAAAAAAGGCAGCAAATCCCTACCCAGTAACTATCGTCCAATTAGCTTAACCTCAGTTGTATGTAAAATGCTAGAAACGGTCATACGAGACAGACTCGTAAATCACTTAGAGGAAAATAACATACTTAAAGATACTCAACACGGCTTTCGTAAAAAACGTTCCTGTTTAACAAACCTCTTAGACTTCTTCCACGATATCCTCAACCTCTACGATGAGAGTAAAGCTGTAGATATTATATACCTTGATTTTCAAAAGGCCTTTGACAAAGTTCCCCACAAACGTTTACTGCTAAAACTAAAAGCGCATGGAATACAAGACGGTGTGTTGAAATGGATAGAAAATTGGCTCAGCGACAGAAAGCAAAGAGTAGTCATAAACGGTAAGGCATCTAAATGGACCAATGTAAGTAGCGGGGTACCCCAGGGATCGGTACTAGGACCAATTCTCTTTCTAATTTACATCAACGACATAGATGAGGGTCTCACCTGTACAATCTCAAAATTTGCTGACGATACAAAAATTGCAAATAGCGTACTCTCAAAAGAACAAGTTGACGATATGCAACACAATCTAGATAAATTGTCATGTTGGGCCCAAATTTGGCAAATGAGTTTCAATGCGGATAAATGTAAAGTACTACATATCGGATACCTAAATGAGAAAGCAAACTATTCGATGAATGGCACTCAGCTTAAGAATGTAAACAGAGAAACCGATCTGGGAGTAACAATATCGAGTAACCTAAAACCGAGTCAACAATGTTCAGAAGTTGTTAAGAAGGCAAACAAAATAATTGGCTTTATAGGCAGGTCATTTGAGCATAAATCCAAAGAAGTTATCCTAACCCTTTACAATTCCTTAGTCCGCCCTCTTCTGGAATACTGCGTTCAATCCTGGTGCCCTTATTACCAAAAAGATATAAACAAGCTAGAACAAGTTCAACGTAGAGTTACCAAAATTATACCTAGCCTAGAGAACAAACCATACGAAGAGCGTCTTAGATAATTAAATCTATTTCCTTTAACCCAGCGCAGATTAAGAGGTGACTTAATTCAAGTGTTCAAAATCATCAAAGGCATCGACAATATGAACTGTAGTAAGTACTTCACTATCGACCAATCTAATTACACGCGGGGAAACGGTTGCCAAATTATTGGTAAATCTTTTAACTCACACGAATCTATGAATTTCTTCTTCAATCGAGTTGTCAACTTGTGGAATGGGCTTCCCCAAAACGTTATAGACTGCATCACAGTTGATTCATTTAAACTCCGCCTAGACAAATATCTCGCATCAAACCCGCGACTGACTGCGTTTGTAAATGAATAACATTATTTTATCTCCCCCTCAGTTACTAACCCATCTGTCTCCTACTAACTTCCTAATCCTGCCACGGACATTAGTTCCAGGACATTCCTTCCCTTTCCAATGTTCCCTTACCCACTCTAAACCACTGTTTGGACACTTGATCCTCAGTGTTTTGGAGGACAAGCAACCTAGAAGGGTCACTAGATTTGTTGTTGCTTGATTTCCTTTGTACTCATTTGGGTCGTGGCCATGGGTTTGGGAACCACTGATCTAAAAGAATAATGGGTCTTGCTGGCAAGGGTTTGGCACAGTCAAAACTTGCTGGCATCATGATTTTCCAATAGTAGACCCTTCCAGCTTCTAGAAAAACTTGACCGTGTGATTGTCAGTTTCCACATGGATATTTTGGTTTTTGAACCCCTTTAAAAAGGTCTTGCTGGCAAGGGTTTGGCATAGTCAAAACTTGCTGGCATCATGATTTTCAAATAGTAGACCCTTCCAGCTTCTAGAAAAACTTAACTGTGTGTTGTCGGTCTTCGCATAAATATTTTGGTTTTTGAACACCTTTAATGGTCACTGTCCTCACAAGGGTTCTATGGTTAATTTAGATAAGTGGACTGTATATTATTATTATTGAAGAAACATTAACCATATAGAATATATAATTACCCTTAGATGAACTCAGCTGGTGATTGGAGGATGGCGGAAAATAGGCTAGATNCTATAGGAAGAAGGCTTAGCGTGTGTAGCTGGGACGGAGGTTGGTTGGAGAGTGAGCGAGCGCGTTATGTTCGTCTCTGTCGTGACATACCGCGCACGCGCATAACATATGGAAAATGTATCCCATCTTCTTTACAATGAGATACTTATAAACAATCTTAAATAATACACATATATATATATATATGGGAATTATAATCCTACAATACTTTCCCATATTCTACTATAGAATAATATATTCTACCCAATCATGGAACGTTCGACCAAGGTTATGGAAGCGTTCAACTTAAGACTACGGAAAGATACGTAACGCTACATCAACCCCGATTACGTAACATCGAGACTGTTCATACTAGTTTGAGTACACTAAGTATGGACAGGTTCAGTCTGAAGTTGCTGGCATTGATGAATTTATGATCCCACATCATCAACCTACAATCCTGTATGCTTAATTTCTCTCTCGGCACTCACATAAATAAAACCAATTTTTGCAACTTTTGAAAAGGGTCCCAGGGTCAAACGCACAGGAGCAAAGCTGCCAGCAATGGTGATCTACAGTATACATACCAGGTAGATAGGCTTGCCTTGGAAGGGTCAAACCTTTTTACCTCTCTCGCATAAAGAAATCGAGCTAGCTCCCAGCCTATATCCCTGAGCCAGGAAGGTCTAAGAAGGTCTACAATGGCCATGCTATGTTTAAAGCTTCCTAAGCAACGTATTTTACTGCAGTTATTTTAATAGAGAGTCCTAACACTTCTATCATTTGTCAGATTCAAGGGAAACAAAGTCAGCTGCAGATTCGCTCCTAAATGCAGCATTTTTCATGGTGGTAGTAATGGGCAACAGAGTTTCTCAACTGGTAGCCCTATCTTGGTCTTATTCAAATTTCACTATGGCATGAAAGGAATTGCACTTTCTCATTCATGATAGTTAATAGCAAGGGAGACAGTATGCTAAGCTTTTCCCCTTTACACGACTCCCACTCTGATGGTATAGTATTTTCCGGACTAGACTGACCGCTTACATCAAACTCACCAATCAGCCTGTGTGTGTGTATGTCTGTCACAGAAAATAAAGCACCTCCAGATCTCATCACCATGAACGATCCTAACCAAAAACTTGAGCTTAGGAAGATTGTAAGTACCAAAATTATGCCCACACGATAGATATCTAATAACTCCACCAGGACAAAACAGGCATTTGAGTTTCATTAAAGACATTTAAGACATATATGTCACTTAGCAATTCTCAATCTTCTTTTCCTTTTATGGCATGTAGCACTGTCTTTTCGGCAGTGAACGACCCACAGGACCTAGAACCCATACAGAGGAGAGGCAGTAGGACTACCAATAAGCTTAAGCAAAAGTGAAACCTTAGTTAAGAAGATCCTGGGAGCAAAAGTCAGGTGAAGATCGTCTATAATTATGCTCCTTTATAAATTGTATGAGAATGATTTTGTTATATATTTCAGGAACATAATTGCATAACCTTAAAGATTTGTCTACGATTTTAAGAGTTACTGTACTGTCATAATTAAGCTTACACAATAGTTGGTACTGAATTACTGTAAGTGCATTGATAACAAAAGCTACCACAAAATATTGCATATTTTTGCAGATAAGGAGCCACCTACAATATCGGATGTGACACCCCAGAGTCTGATTACCGAGGATCATGTGACGGCGGCCCTAAAGGCAGACAAAGGTAGTTATGCCATCCTCACGGCCTTGTCAGTCAAGGACTTTACAAAGCGGGGTGACATCTACGCCTGTGTCGTCACCAGTGTCAATGTCAAGTTCTTATTACACCAGCAGAGTTCAGAAGTGGTCTACATTGTTAAACTCAACCCATGCAGATATATTCAGGAATTTGATGAATTTACGAATGTCATATTTCACAAAGAAACTAAATTCTATTTGGAACTGGTCCCAGACTTGAATTCGGCTCTGGAAGAAGTCAAACAAAAGCCTTTGCAGTTACCTAAGTGTGTCTACGGATGTCTTGAAACTAAGAAAGAACTTATCTTTTTGGAAGACCTCCGTCCTGCAGGGTTTAAGATGTTTGACCGTCGTCGAGGTCTGGACGTGGCTCACGCTACTCTTATCCTTGAGGAGCTGGCCAGGCTGCACGCTGCATCCCGCCTGTTGCAGGACAAGACACCCAATGAGAACCTCACCTCCAAATTCCCTTTCCTCCTCAAAGATTGGATCACATTCGATAATGAAGCAGAAGTATTGAAGCCAGTTATGATATCACAGATTGATCAGTGTATAGAAATGCTCGAGAAAGTTGGTGGCTATGAATGGGACGTTTCATGGCTTCAGTCTATAACTCCCAAAGTATATGATATTATACATGAACAGATGAGCACAAGCAAGTACGCCGTGGTGTGCCATGGTGACTGCTGGAATAATAACATTCTTTTCAGGTAAGAATAGAAACGTATCACTTTATGCCATAATCATTAATATTAATTGCATCATTAACAAATCATTTGGAACTATGTTATTATAAATCAATAATAGAACAAGTACAGGCACTTATCCCTTGGCCACATCACTCATTAATATTGCTTATTGAAATGTTATGTCAGTTCAGTTCAGTCAGTGACAGGAGGAGGTTGTGTTAATTTGAGTTCCTGCCCGGACCACCTGCTCGTGACCCAATGACCATACGCATCTACCTGTGTTTGGAGGCAGTACACTAGTGTATATATAAAAGTGTTTTAGCTCAGTTTTTAGCTGTTAGTTGACTTATTTGTTTTTGTTTTCTGTACTTAGTTGTTTGCTCCTCGCTAAGCTTTTTGGGATCATGTCAGGTATGGAGTGTGAGTCCTTTACTGAACTGCATCATCTTATTCTCCAGGTAAGGGAAGAGATGGTTGTGGTGAAGGAAGAGGTCTTGGCTCTAAGGGAGGTTAATGTTAAACTTCAGAGGGAAGTGGATTTGATTAAAGACGAAAATCTAGCTTTCAAGCTTAGCCAAGAGGAAGTTAAGTCGGTCGAGTAAGGGGAAAAGGGAGGAAGTTGATGAAAAATTGTATTCATGGCAGGTTGTTAAAAATACGGGTGGGAAAGTCACACTCAAGAAGCAGGATAGTAGAATAGGTATGAGTGTGACAAATACATTCTCTCCTTTGCGAGACGAATGTGAGGGAAAAGATAGTCAGGAAAAGGGAGGGTTAGCCGAAGTGCCTGCCGCCGACTCAGCTCCAACCGCTGACGCTGTGCTACCTACCACCACCACTACGCCCACCACCACCACCACCACCACCACCAAGGGAGCTTCTGCCACCACCGGGGGTTCTCCAACTGCAGCTGCTGGATCCTCCCGAGGGAAAGGTAAGTCTGTGTCCCGAGAAGGTAAGTCTGTGTCGATTGTGGGTGACTCCATGGTAAGACATTTAGTTAGGGCTATCCGCACTAAACTTAGGAAGGTTGTGTGTCTGCCTGGCCATGGAGTTGGGAGGGTTTTAGAGAAGATGGACCACATCTTGGAAGATAGTGGAGATAACCCCATTATCTGTCTCAGTGCCGGGAGTAACGATGTTGGTAAGGGTAGAAGTGAGAACTGCTGCAGCAGTATCGGGATGTGTTAGATAAGGTTAGGATGAAGGGAGGGATCCCTGTAGTACATTGTATCCTACCCAGAAGAGGAGTTCCCAAGGAATGGACATCCAGGGCGATTGGTGTCAATTGCCGTTTGGAGAAATATTGCAAAGAAAAAGCAACACCATTCATTGATAACTGGGATAGTTTCTATGGGAGAGATGGGATGTACGCAAGGGATGGGGTTCATCTTTCACGGTTAGGGGTTTCTACATTAGCTAGTTCTTTAGATAGGGTGGTTGTGGGGTTTTGAACAGAAATATTGAGAGTGTAAATGAGAGGTTAAATGGAACAATTTTAGCGTCAGGTGAAAGCGATAAGGATATTCAGTCTCATGCTAAAAATGATGACTATATTGCAAATGATAGTAGTGATGGTGCAACGGAAGATGCAAATGTCATTAGAAATAAAGGTAAATTAGGTATAAAGAAAAGAAGTAAATTGAGAGTATATTACACAAACTGTAGGAGTCTATGTAACAAAATGAACAAACTTAGAGCCCTTGTTAGCAAAGAAAATATAGACATAATAGCGCTAACTGAAACGTGGATTAATACAGAAGCCAGGCATTTTTTAGCAGAATTTGATATACCAGGATATAGTTTGTTTAAATATGACCGAACAAGTAAGAGGGGTGGCGGTATAGCAGTGTTTGTCAAGAGTACATTAAAAAGCTGTATTAAATCAGGTATTAGACTAATAACGATAATGAAAGTGTTTGGGTAGAGGTTAACGAAGGTAGTGAGACCATAGTTATTGGAGTTATGTATAGACCGCCAAATATGAGTAGAAATGACGGAACGTCATTATGGGAGGACATTAAAATGGCATCAAGGTTTAGCAATGTGTGCATTATGGGGATTTTAATTTTCCGAATATAGATTGGCAGCATCAAATAGGAGACTCTGATTCTGAGGAGTTTATAGAGGTAGTACAAGATAGTTTTTTATTTCAATTCATAGATACGCCGACTAGAGGTAATAATATTCTCGATTTAGTTTTCAGTAACAAAATAACATATGGTAAATAATGTAGAGATAGGGGACCACCTAGGAAATAGTGACCACAATTCTGTGTATTTTAATATTCAATGGAAAGGTAATACCAGAGAGAATACAACATTAATACCTGACTTCAGAAAAGCCAATTATGGTGGGATAAGAAGAGCCCTATTAGCTGACCCTATGGTCAAAAAATTAAGTCGATCCAGGTGTCCAAATGAGTGTACCCCTTCTCAGGCACCTGTCATCTTAAGTCAGGAAGAGACGTCAACCTTGGTAGATACATACGATAATTTTATCAAGTCAGTATTCAATGCACAAAATAAATACATCCCCATTTTTTTTTTAGATCAACACAGAACCAACCCAAATGGATGAATAATAGACTATTAGATCTTCTAGGACAAAAGAGAGGAATATATAGAAAAATTAGGAAAGGCGAAATTCACCTACTTGCTTACTATCAGAATCTATCAAGACAGGTAAAAAAGGATATTAGGAAAGACAAAATAAATTATGAAATTAAGGTTGCCAATGACTCAAAAAATAATCCTAAAGCTTTTTACCAAATATATAAATCCAAGGTTAGAGATGTAATTGGTCCCCTTAAAACTTCGATAGGAGAAATGACAGAAAATGATTTAGAAAATATGTGCAGTACATTAAATAGTCAATTTCTTTCCGTTTTCACTAATGAAAATTTGGCACAGTTTCCAGAATTCCGTAAGATATATAGCGATAGTATAGAAAATAGGTTAAGTACGGTTACTATAAGTAGACATGATGTCCCTGGACAGGTTTCGCGTTCTAACGCGTACGGTAAAGGAAACGAGGGTCGAAAGTGGCATGCCGCACTAAAATATTCGCCAAAAATCAGGTAATTGAGATAGATTTTCTGTCTACATTTGAACATGTAATATAAGGAATGCTTAATCGAATGTGAAGTGGAATTGAAAATCAGAGTGATTTTTATATTTTTAATGATTATTCTAGAAAAAGAACTTAAGAAAATGACTAAGTTTACTAAAAAATAAAAATAAATACTTAAAGTTCCCTGAGGATAGTGAAACTCTGGTGACTAGTAGGGGGATGGTGTGGACCTCATCAGCTGCAGTCTTGTCGACCTGGGTCCAATAGGGCGCGATCTGTGCAAAGAATAAAAAGGGTTAATTTAGAAAACTCAAAAAAATGATAAATGGTTTACAGAAAATCATTAGGGTGCCTAAATATTGGTGGATTTAGCTGAAACTTTGTCAGAATAGTGCCAACCAACACTGCAACACAGGGAAACCCTATATATTGAGATCAGAACTAGTAAATAGCAATGACATAGCATTGTGTACACTTAACTCCGAGACGTCAGACAGTTTTCGGCAAAAATTTGAGAGAAAAAAATTCATAACAACAAATTGTCTATGAATCTGCCTATAAATCACCATGGACATTCCAAAACAACCTAAGAACAATATCAGTATGAATAATGGGGGTTTGGAGGAGTTATACACACACAGTACTGAAAGGGTTAACCTTATCTCCCAGCACCGCTCCGGCCGCAACCCTCTGAAAGTAGACAACACTTTCCACAATGTATAGGATGATTAGAAATGCATGGATTTTGATCACAACTCATGTGAATGATGAATACTGCTTGAATAATACATACTACACCCTAAAAATATTAAAAAAATATAAAAAAAAAAAAATTGGGGGCATAACAGGTAAGTACTTGGTAAATTTCAATCAGCAGGAACAGGTAAAATGGTAATAAAATGGGTAGCTTGTCCCTGGGCAACTGGGGGCATGACAGGTAACTAATTGGTACCAATCAATCAGCAGAAACCAGGTAAAATTATAAGGAAAGGGGTAGGTAGTCACTGGGGGCACAACTTGTAAGTACTTTGTCAAATTCAATCACCAGGAACAGGTAAAATGGTAATACAATGGGTAGCTTGTCCCTGGGCAACTGGGGGCATGACAGGTAACTAATTGGTACCAATCAATCAGCAGAAACCAGGTAAAATGATAAGGAAATGGGTAGGTAGTCACTGGGGGCATAACAGGTAAGTACTTTGTCAAATTCAATGAGGAAATACACCAATAGCGAAATCAGAAAAAAAAAAAAAAAAAAAAAAAAAAAAAAAAAAATTGGGGGGAAATATAAAAAAAAAAACATGGCAATAGTAAGGACACGACGTCACACAAACTAGCCAACATGTGTAGAAGACTGAAAGTCCTAAGTCTATTACAAAGGCATGAAACATATGATTACTGTAACTTTCAACAAATATGGTACAAAAACTTACTGTGTTTACTGGGTCATATGTGGCACCGGAAAAGGGGTGAAAGGGTTGTGGTGGGAGGAGCGTGCGGCGCAGGTCTGTCTTTGGTGGGGTCCCAGCTCCTATTGATAGATGGCTTGCCTCACCAGGAAATTCAGCCTCCTATTGGCTCCCCCGGTCACGTGACATGCAAGCATAGACAAAGGCGGATTTTCGCGTTCCTTAAATGACCCCACGAATCCTGTCTAGGGTTAAGGAAATTGACAGACTGAAACCTCATAAATCGCCTGGTCCTGATGAGGTATATGCTACAGTATTAAAAGAATGTAGGGATGAGTTAAGTTATCCATTATCATTTTTATTTAACAAGTCATTGGAGACAGGTATAGTTCCAGAAGCTTGGAAGCTTGCAAACGTAGTTCCGATCTTCAAAAAAGGTGACAAATCAATAGCATCCAATTACCGTCCCATTAGTCTTACATCAATCATAGGAAAGCTATTAGAGTCAATTATTGCTAGTAAAATTAGAAACCACTTACATACATTTAATTTAATAAATTCTTCTCAGCATGGATTCACTCAGGGACGTTCTTGCCTTACTAATTTGCTTAGCTTTTTCTCAGAGGCAAGGGGTCTATGCTCAGAGGTATATGAAGCAGTAGAAAATGACAAGTCATATGATATAATATATTTAGATTTCAGTAAAGCTTTCGACCGAGTCCCCCATGAGAGATTGATGAGAAAGGTTAAGGCGCATGGAATAGGTGGGGCGTTGTTGGGATGGATTAGGTTATGGCTACTTGGTAGGAAGCAGAGAGTCAGCATAAATGGTACGAAGTCAGAATGGGTAGCAGTCAAAAGTGGTGTCCCCCAAGGATCTGTATTAGGTCCTCTGTTGTTTGTTATATACATAAATGACCTTGATTTAGGTATAACTAATAGGATAAGTAAATTTGCAGACGATACCAAAATGGGGAGAACAATTGATTCAGATAGAGATATAGAGTGCCTCCAAAGGTATCTAGATACCTTACACGAATGGTCAGCAAATTGGCAGATGAAGTTTAACATTGACAAATGCAAGGTATTACAGATAGGGAAGATGCATACAAATGTTAAATATAAACTAGGTAATGTGGAATTAGAAAACTCGAATTGTGAGAAAGATCTAGGTTTGTTTGTTAGCAATGATTTGAAGCCTAGACAACAGTGTATAAGCGTTCGAAACAAGGCAAACAGGATTCTCGGGTTCATCTCTAGGAGTGTGAGTAACAGAACTGCTGATGTTATCTTAAAACTTTACTTGTCATTAGTGAGACCCCATATGGATTATGCTGTTCAATTTTGGTGTCCTTATTACAGAATGGACATAGATTCATTGGAGAGAGTACAACGTAGAATGACAAAAATGATCCATAATATTAGAAATCTTCCATATAAAGAAAGGTTGAAGAAATTAGGCTTACATTCGTTAGAGAGACGCAGAATTAGAGTTGGATATGATAGAGGTGTTCAAGTGGGTTAGTGGGATTAACAAAGGGGACATGACAAATGTACTAAAGCTCAGTGATAGCGAAAGAACCAATGGTTTCAAATTAGATAAATTTTGATTCAGAAAAGATATAGGCAAATATTGGTTTGGTAACAGAGTTGTAGATGGGTGGAATGGACTACCAAGTGCTATAGTGGGATTAAAAACGATAGGGAGCTTTAAGATAAAATTGGATAAGCATATGGACGAGAAGGGTTGGGTGTGAAGGGGGATCAGCAGGGTTGGGCCAATCAGCGCTCTGCAGACCCCGCAATACTGCGTTAATCTCTAACCGTTTTGGTAAGATGATCCTCAGGGTATTAGAGTGTTGAGCCTATAATTGGGCTTTGTAATTGGGGTTGTGTGGGACAGGGATCTGCCTTGCTTAGGCCAATCGGCTTTCTGCAGACTCCCATTTTCTTATGTTCTTATGTTCTTATGTTATAATAGTTCATTAACCCTTTACTGGCGGCGCACATCATATGTCGAGTGAAAGAAATTTGGACTATGTGGCNGGCTCACAACATAAGTCGTGTGGCAATTTCAGCACGTAATGTTGCTGAGAGAGAGAGACAAGTGGTGGCAGGAGCGTATGACTGCTCCAGACCACCGCGGTGGACCAACTGACATGAATCCCACCCTCCTCCACCCTCTCACACTCGCTACATAGTGAATTGTATGAGGAAAGTACCGAATCACATGGTTTTTGCACTCGTGTTGCGCGGTTGTAGCAAGAAAACTAGCGGTCATACAAGGATCGTTGTGGTGTCATTGGAAAGCTCTGTTTATGCCCTTTCAGGGATAGATACTTGTTTTACGCTCTGGGTCTTATTTAGGCATGAAAACGATCACGTAAACAGCCCTATTTTGGGTAAAAACACCCCGCTGGTGGCTACATATTATTTACCGCCTAGGCCGCTCTTTAGGTGTTAATGTTATAATATTTCATTGGTATATGTATTCCATCCATATGGGTATGCACCTGTATATACCATGAGAACTAAAATTTACAAAGAGATCCGTTTACGAAACTTCGTCTAATGGTTCCTGGTAGTTGAGGATAATATTTCAACAGATTTATTTTCTTCATACTTGTTAAGAAATTAATAAAATAATCTAAGAGAAGTGTAACGAATGGACATTAATTTCGAAACTTAGATTTAGAATTTCTTTTCCTTCTAAATAATTTATTTATTTTTCATAATTATGTGGAATAAATTACACATGAAATAAGTCAGTCTGATTGGATAATTTGTACAAGGGAGTGATAACCAAAAATATATATGTCCAATCATTGAGTATATACTGTACGTTGTGAGCTAAAGATTATAATGACTAAGCTATTATTACATTTTGTTTTCAAGGTTCTGTAAGATACTTTATCAGATCATAAGGTTTCATTAGATACAAGCTTATACTGCTTATAGTACATCTCTTTCCATAATATTATGATGCTTCTTAGAACACCAAAACTGGTGGTGGAGCTGGTGTAGCAGAGGAAAATTAACTAAATTGTTATTTTGTTTTTCGTTCTTTGGTAGAATATTATAGCTTACCTTGTCACTTTTATGTTTGTTCTGCTGTAATGCAGTGAACTTTCATTTTCATTTAATTGTTCCATTATATACTCCTAGTCTGTAGCAATAATAAACTACTTACTCTCAGTATAGCCACTTTTTCTGCTTCACCTCCTGTATCTTGTCTTTATCTAACCCCTGAAAAACTGTTCATCAAAATGTTTTTACTTTTTTCTTAGTCACAGTAGTGTGGAGTTTACTGGTAGTGGAGTGTCAGTAACAACCTTTGTTTTCTATGTTGTTGAAGTTGTTTGTGGTTTTGAAGAAAAAAATTGGCATTTCTCTTTGGCCTGGTTGTCAGTGCAAGTAAGATAGGACAGTGGTCTTGTGGGCGAGGGTAGAAACGGTGATATCTACGCCATTACAATCTTCCTTGTATGGTTGATTTTGTGTTTGTATTTATGGAAAAGTAAGTATCAATATGTTTACCTTCGAATATGTGTATATATATTTTCACTTGACCTACATTCTTTGTGCTGTAGGTACAACGATGATGGTAACCCTGTAGAAGTGATGCTACTGGACCTGCAGATCAACCGGTGGGCCTCACCTTCCACAGACCTCAACTACCTCCTTTACACCAGTTTCAATGGGGAGGTCAGGTCAGGAAGCCAAACTTGGAGGCTTTCCTCACCACCTACCACAATGCCTTCACCACTGTCATGGAGGCTGCCGGAAAGGACACTATCTTCACACAAGAGGAGCTTCTCAAAGAGTTTAGACACAAAAATAAGATAGGTCTCATATTTGGTATGTTCATTATTCCAGCAGTGCTATTGGGCCCCGAAGCTGTTCCAGATATGTCCAAGAAAGATACCGATTTGGAAACCATTATAAAAGAATTTAGGGGTGCAGCAATGGAAGCATTGGACACAAACCCTCTCCTGAAACCACGATTCCTGTCGATGTTTGACGAAATTAAGGAAACTGGTCTTTTTCATTCCTAGATGAACAGTACAAAATTACATTATTATATACATATAAGTTTAAAGACCGCTTCATCCACCGAGAGCGTGGTTTCAGTCCTCTTACTGTAGTACAGTACAATAAAGACTTGCCACAACACAGCCTCATCACGTCATTACAGTGGCCGATGTTGGTATAGTGTTAACAGTGTCTCAACAAGATTCAACAAAGTCCCCTTGCAAAACTTTCACCTGCTTAACCATGCTACAATATGGCAGTAACAAGAAATTACCTTAACTGCTACAGAGGCTGACTGCACCACCGAAATGGCGGGCGGTGGGGTACGTCGCTACATCCCTACGCCAGAGAGAGAAAGGCGGACTTCTGCCCGTGGGCTGTGAGAGTAAGACACTAGGGAACCATAAGGCACACCATTATAACCCCACTGCCTTCACCATTCTCAGCAAAAAATATAGAAATAATAATGATTAAAAAGGTAAAGTCAGAACTGGCTTTGGGAAGTAGAGGTCACCAACCTTCACTCTGACAGATCCAGCCCATCACAGTATTGTTAAGAAATATGAGGACATATATATGCAGTCGACGACGATATTATGGTTATTTACTTTCAGGTTTTTTGATCGCCCTTCTGCTCTGTGTAGCCTAGTCCCATTTTGTTAATGTTGTTTGGATGCAAATGGCAGACTCTCCTCCAAAAGCGGACGAGTGACGAGCTTATTGAGTTGCGTACATTTGTCCTTAAGCCTTTTTTTATTGTTTTAGCTAGAGAATAAACCATGAACTATCCCAGATTTACTACTCAGGGAAGAGCCATCCAGTCGTGTAAAGCTAAATGTTATTTTGTATTTGATTTGTCATTACTTGACATTAATTTGTTTAGTCTACAGCTAAAACCTTACATTTTCTTTGATTTATGTTGATCCAATAGGATGATAATTTCTTGTGTTTATATAAAGCTTAAAGATTACATTCATTCATTATAATAACCAAAATAATGTATTGGTACTGATCAATGTATATGCGAATGTATGAATGTGCCTTGGGTTATGAATATTTGATAACAAATGGTGACCACGGGATTGGGCCCATACGGGATTGGGCCCACTTAGGTTAGGTTACGTTAGGTTAGGTTCCAATCCCGTGGGCCCAATCCCGTATGGGCCCAATTCCGTATATTCCGTATGGGCCCAACCCAGTATGGGCCCAATCACTATGGAACCTAACAAATAGTCATAATGCAATTACACTTAACGCCATCTGGACCCCATGGCGGTACTAAGTAAAAATATACAAACAAAGAAATTTTTCGAGATTACGGTCTAGAGGCAATTGTATCACTGAGTGGAAAATATAATTGGTAATATGAATATTCATTTGTTTTTAGTAGCTCATTCGATGACGATTCTCACATACCATAATGTGATCAAAGTAAACGAATAATTAGTTATTTCTACATTTATACAGAGGTACGAAACCTACGTTTTGCTTGCATATGAATGCGGCAACGTCAACGAGAGATATGGGGCCGGATACTCAAAACTATTTAGGACATCCTATTTCGCCCTATCTCACTTAGGGCGCCCTAACTGCTCCAGTACGCTTACGACGCTATACTCAAAACAATTAAGACGGCATACTCAGAAGCTGTGGGCAGCCATTTTGTGAAAAGTTAGGATGTCCTGACTTAGGGTAGGTGGGGGGCTACTCTAACTCGACTTAGGACATGCAACAGCGAAAACAAATTGATTGTGGGAGCCGTTATTTAGGGTGTAGCCTTCCTCCAAACATTGGCCGAGCCTCGGCGTGGATTAAATATGGCCGGCCTCAAAGCGACTCTAGCCTATTTTATTCGTCATTTAAGGAGGCTATGGAAATAACTGGTGTAATTAATGGTCACAACGTGACATTTTTCAATGGAACTAGTGGTCTTATGCCGTGTTGGTCGCTTTTTAAGGCTTGAGAGAATGTATCTAAACATAGCCAAATAAAAGGATACTCTCCAAGCCTATGATTCCGTGATTTTACTTGATTTACCCTTTTAATAATGGAATTATTTGTGTAATATATACTCAATATACTGGATTTGGGGGTTCCTGACATTTATGAAGTAGCATAGACTATTGGTAACTTCACACTGTGGTTTGGCCTTTTGAGTGATGGATATTGAGTTTAGGCTAACCTAGGTCAAATTGGGCCTATTTATATTTATATTTTACAATCTTTAGGCTACTACCTTTCACGATTCTGATAATGAGTTAGTTGTTTCATTATGAAATTGCATGCATTTCTATCCATTTTCCAATAATATTAAAATACAACCCTAATAGTGGGGAGAACTATAGCCTATGAAGATAGGGAAATGTGGTATTAAAAACAAAAACACATAAATAATATATATGGTGTCTAGGCCTAAAGAGGCTTTTGATACATTTTACTTTGTTTGATTTATGGAGAGATTAGTTACAGAGGGGGCTTTGCCCACCTCTCCCCCCATGACTTAATGTAATTCTCATATATATTACCAGCAGGGGCAAAATTATAACAGCAGTCAAATTAGACGCGAATGTAACTGCGAGTATGCGACTATGTAAACAAAGTGGGCACCCGCTAAGACAACTTTTACCAAAACAAACTATCCTAGGCTAACTTACTTTAACCTACCCTAGGTAAGGATAGAGGAATTCGGGTGTATCGCCTGCCTTGTTTAGACCCTGAGTTTAGACTACTCGCATGCTTGAGATCACGTCCCCGTCTATTTTGACTGCCGTGAAGTACAATAATAGGTTAAAGGGGGGCTTTGCCCCCCCTCACCCCATGACTTATTATTATCATAATATTGCCAGCAGGGGGCAAAATACTCCTTCCCTTACCCTAACCTATGTGACAAACTATAAATGGGGGGCGGGTGCCCAACCCCGAAAAGGGTTGAAATAGGGGAGCTATCCCCCCGCCAAAGGTGGCTTTCTAGGGCCTTTCCTAGCTGATGCTTAGAGGATTGGGTTCTAGTCATGTGGTGATGGGCTGGTCTATCAGAGTGAGAACTGAGCGATCTCTGCCATACCCATAGCTTATTCTGACTGTTCCTTTTACTTATATATTTTCTAGATCTCAAGTGACGGCGTCTCTTGCGTGGATTGACCTCCTAATCTACCAAGATTGGAAGCCAAAGCGTCACATCTTTCCTTTGCCCCTCAACTTTCTCTTCATAATTGCTGAGGGGCACAGGGCCCTGGGTGGGGCTTTGGTTTCCCGGGCGTTTCCGCACCCTCCTCAGCTCCCCGCCATGAAGTGGCTTCAGTCACCCAGGCTTTATTGTGGTCGGCAGGGAGGGTTCTGTGGGGGCGCTCGGTTATGGCCTTGGCCTTGCTCGGGGCCTTGGGGCTGTTCGGCCAGGCAGCTTGGGGAAAAACAACAACACCAACAACTATAAATGGGACTTCTGGGAAAATATCTATCTATCTATTGCCTGACGCCGTGATCCCTGAAGGGGTGGCCACGAACGAACCGCCCCCATGCACCTCTGTCCCCAGTCAGTCGACGCCCCTCCTCCCAACCAGCACCGCCTTCATTCATACACTTCCTCACTCCATCCTTCCACCTCTCCCTCGGTGCACCTCTCCTTCTCTGTCCTTCCACCTCGCTCTCATACACCCTCTTATGCCCCTTTCCCACATGTGCGACTTCATATGATTTTCGTTGCCGAGGACGTAGTCTTGTCAATTCGCATATAATTTCTGCAACGTGTACGATTTTGACCATTACAAACAGATAACTAATTATACTCGGCGAAGAGTCACCGATGAATGCGATGCAATCGCTGTCATTCTGCAACATTATCGGCAAAGTGAGCGATGTTTCGGCGAAGATCTCTGCGAGGAATGACACGTATTCAAAAATATCTTGCGACATCATGCGATGGTCAAAGAAGACTCGCCGAATGTTCTGCGGCGTCTTCGGCGGTTCAAGCGATGGTCCGGCGATTACTTCGGCGAGGTTGTCCGAATATTTTTCTGGGCACAAATTCCTGCGATGAACGAACGAATCCACGGCGATCGTCGCCAACGCCATCGCAGATACGTCGCCGAGGTGTGCGAACCTGAGCGAATGTCACGTGAATGTGCTAAATTCAGTGGCATTAGCATCTACTCATGTTACAATCGCGCAAGTAATTGGCCCCAACAACCACCCACAACCCCCAATACCTTCCTGTGTTATATAAAGACCTTGACTCGGTCACAGAGAACTATCGGAGTTGAGCAGCCACACCGAGCATAGCTACTCTTCACCACCACCACATTATAACCTCGACCCTTGAAAGTGCCTGTTGAATCTTGAGATGGAGAGGATTACGCAGCATCTACGGAGGAATGAACGTGTTGAGCGGGCCCTTGCCATCCAGCGGACGGATCTACTTTATTTGAAATGCCTATTGGAGCTTGCCAGAAGGGAGAAGGAAGCTGACAGGGCAAGGAAGGAAGCTGAGAGGGAAAGGAAGGAGGAAGAGGAGAGGAGAAAACAGATGAAGAAGCGGAAATGTTGGACTAGAGACTGGCTGTTAAGGCGAGGTCGATTTGGGGGATATGAAAATCTCCTGAAAGAAGTTGAAGAAGAGGACCCAGCGGATTTTATAAACTTCATGAGATTGGACCCCGCACTCTTTCAAGAAATTCTCAGAAAATGTTACCCCTCATTGCCAAAAAAGACACACTGGAGGAAAGCCATAGATCCTGGTTTGCGTTTGGCAGTGACGTTGCGTTACCTAGCTACAGGTGACAGCTACAAGAGTCTCAGTTACTTGTTCAGGATAGTGCTCAACACCATCTCCAAAATTGTGCCCGACGTCTGTGAGGTTATTGTCAGTGCATACATGGATGATGTAATTGTTTGTCCTACAACACCAGAAGAGTTGAAGGCTGTTGCAAATAGATTTGCTAGCAAGTGGCAATTTCAACATGCTTTGGGCGCCTTGGATGGCAAACATGTTGCCATCAGAAAACCACCCAAAGGTGTCTCTACCTTCTACAACTATAAAGGTTACCACTCCATTGTGCTGCTCGCCATCGCTGACGCTGACTACAAATTCCTCTACATCGATGTTGGTGCAGAGGGATCAGCGTCAGATGGTGGGTTGTTTCTACGAACCCCTATTCGTTTGCTGTTGGAGAGGAATGACGTTTGTGTTCCTGAGCCTGAACCGCTTGAAAACGGGAACGAGGAGATTCCATTCTTCTTCATTGGTGACAACGCATTTCCACTGAGGACCTGGCTGATGAAACCTTACCCAATGAGAGGTTTGGATGATGATCACCGCATTTTCAATTACCGCCTATCCAGAGCCCGGAGAGTGGTTGAAAATGCGTTTGATATAATGTCTGCTAGGTAAAAGCCGAATTTTTAAAAATATGTTAATTGTTTTAATGTATATTTAAATATATATCTATAGTTACATTACCATACATAAAAATATGAATAAATATATATATGTCTGTTCATATATACAGTATATATACATACCAAATGTTATGTGTTTGTGTACATACGGTACATCCACATCCTACACCCGTATGACTTCAGGCCCATTTCGACTAACAATATTTGTCCATCTTTAAAAGCTTATAATAACCTGCTGGCTTCACTTTAATATTTGGGATTGGAGTTCGTTGTTAAAAGGATCTGACTTGTGTGGGTTGGTCGCCCTAATCGAGCTTCCCATTTCATTCTCTTATAAAGTTTTCATTGAGAAACTAATATATTTTTTCCCCAGACTAACTGTATTTATTGTTTTAACCATTCTAATTACAGGTTCCGGTGTCTGCTAACGACCATGCCTATCCATCCGAATCGAGTTGAATCCGTTGTGATGGCCTGCTGTTATCTACACAATGTCCTTCGTGACAGGAATCCCTCTGATCGACGGGGTCTTGTCGTGGAGGAGAACATTGCAACAGGAGAAATCGTAAATTTGGTACGTCCGGCCGACATTCTAGACCGTCTTGGGAGGCAGCGGGGCAACACAGCTACTAATGATGGGAAGACTCTTCGTGACAGTCTCAAACACTATTACAACTCTCCAGCTGGGAGTGTGGCATGGCAAAACACGATGATAGGACGAACCCCATCTATCTATCTATCTATCTATTGCCTGACGCCGTGATCCCCGAAGGGGTGGCCACGAACGAACCGCCCCCATGCACCTCTGTCCCCAGTCAGTCGACGCCCCTCCCCCCAACCAGCACCGCCTTCGTTCATGTAGTTCCTCACTCCATCCTTCCACCTCATATTCGGTCTACCTCTCCCCCTCTGTCCCTCCACCTCGCTCTCGTACACCCTCTTAGTCATTCTCTCGCTTTCCATACGTTCCATATGGCCGAACCATCTCAAGTTGTTCCTTTTCACACTTTCCAGCACATCTACCTCCACACCACACCTCCTTCTTACTTCCTCATTAGTCTGTCTATCCCTCCATGTAACTCCGCACGCACTCCTTAAGTAATTCATTTCCACTGCTCTCACTCTTGGTCTGAGTCTCTCAACCAACGTCCATGCTTCGCTTCCGTAAGTCAGTGTCGGGATTACCACACTGTCATGCAAGGACTTCTTCACTTCCATACTGACCACCCTATTTCTTGTTACTGCTTTTAGCGTTCCTACAACCCTCTTCCCCTGTTGTACCCTCTCCCGCACCTCTTCATCCATCAGAAACCTAAAACATACCCTAATAAAATGTAAAGATAATGTGATTATTGTTTAATTTCTACTCCATGTCATGACCAAGTTATGTGCGTAGTAAGAAAGCATTTGTTGTATGATAACTTATTTTATTCAACAACATCTGGCTAATGTCATATTGGGTGAATATTCGAATTACGTAGACATAATATTATTTACTATAGTCAAACAGATCCTAACAGGCGATCCTACCCGCGGTTACTCCTTTTACATTGGTGCCATATGTATAATTATTTACAACAAAAATATATTATTTTCGGTATTAAGTACCTTAAGTCGGTTTGAAATGCTCTGGCAATTTCTACATGTACAAAAAAGCTTTGTTTTTATAATTAATTCGCTTGTTATTAGTAAATACAACGGACATTGTACACAAATTGGCACCGTAGCTACTGCGACGTTGTCAGGTATCTGGGCAAAGAACTCCCTCACAGATTATCCCTTTAAACTATAAAAAAACATGACGTGATGGCGCGCTGCCAGGCGCACGAAATTAGTAATGTCACGTCTAAACTAAATCAGTTCATTCCTGACTTTGCCACCATCCACAATGGAAGCCTCTCCAAATCGCCCAACACACTTGCATAGTCAGGTAAAAGAGATGGCCTATAACGTTCACCAATACTTCCAGAAAGAGAAGGAGCTTGGATGCCCTCTTATTGCCGTAACAAAAGCTATTTCCTGGACAGCTGCAGCGAAGCAATTGAGAGCATCACAGAGGAAAACTGGACAAAGGTTGTTAAACATGCGGAAAATCTACAAGAAGATGATGCAAACAAAGATGTGGTGATTGATAAATTCATAGATTCTTTCATCATTACTCTCACATCTTCTGATGAGGATTCTGAATAACATTGTGTACCTTTGAAAAGAATAATATAGAGGAGTAGGCCTCCAGGGGAACCTCTTTAAAAAACACGCGCCGAAACTTTTACCTCTTGGGTGGTGTGGAAACAAAGTCAAAATATAAAATAGTAATATATATATGGTAAATATATATATATATATATATATATATATATAAGAGAGAGAGAGCTATATGATAAGTGCTTCCCATTCTCACTCATACACAGGGCAAGGTCAATGTACGATCGCGCTAATAAGTCATGTCCAGCTGGCATTACGTTTGGCTTGCTCTGTGCTGTATTAATGTCTGTCAGATGTTGAATAGGGTGGGTAAGTGTAGGAACATGTTTGTATATTTTACTCGATATGAAGAAATGAAGCTTAGATATTGCTGATACTAATTATTGATCAAAACATATATGGTGCCCAGACATCTCTTATTAGCGCGNTCCTACAGACCCAAACAGGCGAGTATGGGCGCAGTCACCTACCCTTACACTGGTGCCGGTTGTCCTTTTGACCCTTTCTGTACGATAACCTTTCCAAATTACTCTCGCTATATCTTTCTCCCTCCCTCCACCTCCCCCTATTCAAGGTACAGTCGCGCTAATAAGAGATGTCTGGGCACCATATATGTTTTGATCAATAATTAGTATCAGCAATATCTAAGCTTCATTTCTTCATATCGAGTAAAATATACAAACATGTTCCTACACTTACCCACCCTATTCAACATCTGACAGACATTAATACAGCACAGAGCAAGCCAAACGTAATGCCAGCTGGACATGACTTATTAGCGCGATCGTACATTGACCTTGCCCTGTGTATGAGTGAGAATGGGAAGCACTTATCATATAGCTCTCTCTCTCTTATATATATATATATATATATATATATATATATATATAAGAGAGAGAGAGCTATATGATAAGTGCTTCCCATTCTCACTCATACACAGGGCAAGGTCAATGTACGATCGCGCTAATAAGTCATGTCCAGCTGGCATTACGTTTGGCTTGCTCTGTGCTGTATTAATGTCTGTCAGATGTTGAATAGGGTGGGTAAGTGTAGGAACATGTTTGTATATTTTACTCGATATGAAGAAATGAAGCTTAGATATTGCTGATACTAATTATTGATCAAAACATATATGGTGCCCAGACATCTCTTATTAGCGCGACTGTACCTTGAATAGGGGGAGGTGGAGGGAGGGAGAAAGATATAGCGAGAGTAATTTGGAAAGGTTATCGTACAGAAAGGGTCAAAAGGACAACCGGCACCAGTGTAAGGGTAGGTGACTGCGCCCATACTCGCCTGTTTGGGTCTGTAGGACTATAGCTACGAACATGTTGTATGACAAAAATGAACGAAACATACAAAAAAAATCCTCTCTATCTGGACCATGGTGAAACCCGTCTAAAGTACAACCAGGTGGCTAACTATCAGAGACACCCACCCCACCGACAGTCACACACACACGCACACACCAACATACACATAGACCCAGGTGGTTAATTGCCCCAATGGCTAATCTCTAACACGACCAAACCTCCAGCCTGCGGCGCCACTGTCCATCAGATACTCACACACACACACACACACACACACATACACACTTTAATAGTTGTGTACTTTTTAGAGGAATTATTTGCATACTTTTATCGTACGTATAGTAATATAATACTACATTTTTATATTAAAAAAGTTAGTCAACTTTCAGGTATGTAATTAATATTTAGTATTCATTGACTAACATTTGTCTGGTTTTCATTTTGTGTCTAGGAAATATATGACAATCATTATCTTGCTTATATATATTTTTTTTTTCATAGGTAAAGTCTTAGTAATATATTAATAACCTCTGTTAAGGTAACATACGTCTTTATCATTAATACAAATTATTCATTGATTTATACTTTTATGAGTTTGATTGTGTGTAGCACACACACAAACACACACACCCATGCTCAGTGTGGCGTACGTGACAATTGACATTGATATGTCAGTCGTACAAACATACACGCATTGTATTTTATATTTCATTAATCTCACCACCACACCAAAGACTACCAATGAAATTATTCTAAGTATTATATGATCCACCTGGAATGGAACCCGTGTTAGCGCACGGCTTGAATGAACTCGTCCATCGCTTTATAAATAGATTTCATCATTGTCAACTTGTTTGAGTATTTGATTAAGCTATTATTTTCGTAGGTATATATATTAACAGTTTCTTATATTCACAACGTATCAAGTATTAACATTCAAGTCATTCAATATTATTTAATATTTTGTTTTAACAATTTGTATGTATTTTATTTCGTGTATTAAATATTAATATTATATATTATTCATTTATTAAGTTCTTCATAGGATCTAAATTTTGTGTATAAGAAATATATAAGATTTGTTTTCTTTGTTAAAATGTGATATTATAGATATTGTACCGCCGATGTCTCATAAATAAGTGTATTTAATTTATCCAGGTATTTGCTGAATCACTGTACATTTGAACTTTAGTGGAACAACAATTTAGATACATTTTTAACAAAGAAGCTAACTAAATTTTAAAGTATACTTTTCAATGAAACAGGGAATATGGGAAAATAATAGATTTTTTTTTTTTTTTTTTTTTAATACCTTTATTTACATAAAGAAAAAAAATCATTTATTCATTTCATGTGGCCAACCATGCTGGTTGACGCGGCAGGGGTATGAATCATCATGTCCATCGTTGTGACCGGTGACATGGCCACTGGTGGTTGCCCAGGCGACAACATTGGGAAGAGCCCAGGTGAAGGTGAAGGTGAAGGTGAAGGTGTTGTCCCTGGCATCAACGTGGTTGGGGTAGGGAGACGTGGAGGTTGGCCATGGTAGGGTACTGTGTAGAGTTGAGGAGGTTGTCCCGGAAGAAGTAGAGTAGCAGGTGTATGAAGGAGGTGACCCGGCAGTTGTGTTGGCGCCCGCGGATCGCCCGGAGGATACGCCAGTGGTAGCTGGTAGTGTACAGGCAGATAATTTAATTGGGCCACGTAGGTGTTGGTCGTTGACACAATTGGCAACGGTGTCACCGGTACTGGTGTGTCCGCCAGGCTCGTGACCACAGGAACTATGGTTGTAGGTGCTGCCACAACTGCAGGTCTTGATGCCTGGATTGCCTGCCGATCGAAGTTGCACATCAACTCATCCACCATCAGAGGGTCTATCCTCATGAGCTTACACTCCAGGGCATCACAGTAGCTCCGTATCTGTGTGTGGAGCAATGATTTACCCTGGGCCGGCTTCTCCCGCGTGTCGACGGAGTCCTCGTATTTGCTGAGGAGCTGAATAAGTAAAAAAACATACATTAATGTCACAACAATATTAATTAGAAAATATTTAATGACCATGATGAAGTGTGATGATGGAAATATGATTTCTGTTTTCTGTTTAAAGAACTTATAAAGTATGAGTAAAAAGGCATAAATATATTTAACTCTATACATATATATATATATATATATTTATATATATATATATATATATTACGATTAAATGCTTACTTTGTTCAAATACAGGGGATCTTCTTTGGCCGGGGGCGCCGCCAGACGTCCACGTTTTGCCCCCACACCCCTTCTGTGTGTTGAGGGCATCACAGGAGAGTTTGACAGCTCTTCCCATGGCTGGCCTATCGCGTCATCCACCTGTGCTTCGTCGTCCTCCACGACGACCACCTCCTCCTCCTCCTCCACATTCTGCTGTGGCTGCAATATTTTCTGGATCTGAAAGTAAAATACAATAAATACCATATCGAACTTGTCAAGCATTATAAAGTCAAACATAGTAATAATCTTACACACAACCGAAAGTTAATATGAGCATGTAAATATTATACGTTACTATATATAGCAAATGTTTTCATATATCATTGTTCGTTCCTTCTTGCTGCTGATCCTTGGTTCCTTTTGGGAAACATTTTCCTTAAGGAAGGAAAATGTGTCCCAAATCCACTGATCCCTCATTGTCCGGGTTTTGGCTTTGGAGCCACTCTTCCTGGTGAGGTTGAGGAGTTTGCCGTACCGTGTCCTCATGTTTCCATAAAATTTGGACACATGAGCCGCTGAAAAGGAAACGAGAGAGAGTGCATTACAAACATCAAGAGAATATGTCGATATTTAAAAAAAAGTAATAAAAGGGGCAAGCGCTAGAAATCGACAGAAATATCACATTTTTCACGGGTCATGTTGTTAGATTATTGTGTAAATGTATTCATAGCACCACGTTCATCACACAAACTATTGTATAGATTTACAAATAACTCATACCCACTTACCTGGTAAATTCAGTTGCTTCCCTTTCTTCTCGAAAATGCGCACCTTGTAGTTCTTGTCGTGGTAATGAGCGTCTGACTTGGCCCATAGGGCTGGGTGATTTTGGATCCAATCTGCCAGGTCGTTTTCCATGGTGGCAGTTATGACTCCGTATGTGACAGCAGCGTCGTCACTGTCGGAGGACGAGTTCTCCTCCGGGGTAATGTTGATCTGGTCGATGTCATCTTGGCTCCTGTGGACCTCAACCACCAATTCGTCCTGTGTGGAAAAAGTTGCTGGCTCGGCTGATTTTCCTGGGGCCTATCCACGTCCATTGACGTCCCCTCTCCTTCAGCACCCGGCATGGCAAGCAGAACATCATCGGCTTGGATGACGGGCGTCTCACTCTCAACAGTTGTCGTGGTCGCCTTGTTCTTGTTCACCTTCTTCTTGTCCACCTTCTTCAGCGTTGGTTGTGCCTTGGGAGCCATGGTAAAATGGAGAATGTTGGTAGTTTGGAGAGTGCTGTGTTGATTGTTGATTGGAAACTGTGGAATGACCTTTTCGGAGCTGTACCGAGGCCTATATACCCCCTGACCTGACCTCACCTCTGACAGATGTACAATGGATACAATGGAGACTTGACCTGACCTGACCTCACCCCTCCTCAAAACTAAAATTGAGGTGCAGGGTGATAATCCCTTTTTATTATACACCTCTCGTCGAACATCCTCTTTGGCCTCGCCGAGGTGTGTCGTGAGCGTTGGCGGCGTAGCAAGGCCCTTCGCATGCCTTCTGCTGCCTCGTGCAGAGTGTACCCCTGGCGGGTACAGCCTTGGCGAGTATTAATCCGCACGGCGGTGATTAATCGACGAGGAAATCGCCGGTGATTATTGGGCATCGGCGATGTTCTTGGAACATCTGGGATCATCGGCGGGCCAGCGTGGGACGTTTTGGAACATTTTGAAGTTTTTTTTCGTGCGACACCCTTGCCGACGTCGTCGATGATCCCCGAGGGCCTCGCGGATCATTCTGCAATGATCGACGATGCTTGCGAGGGCAACAAACCCTTGTGAGTCCTCGTCCCAAATTTTAAACAAACCGAACATTTGCGACGACCCGCGAGGCCGGGCGAAGCATGCGATTATGATGCGAGGGTATACGTTTATTGTCCGACATGTCACGAATGTGGGTGTCGCCGGTGAAAATCGTAAGAAATCGCACATGTGGGAAAGGAGCATTAGTCAATCTCTCGCTTTACATACGTTCCATATAGCCGAACCATCTCAAGTTGTTCCTTTTCACACTTTCCAGCACATCTAACTCCACACCACAACCTCCTTCTTACTTCCTCATTCGTCTGTCTATCCCTCCATGTAACTCCGCACGCACTTTTCAAGTAACTCATTTCCACCGCTCTCACTCTTGGTCCGAGTCTCTTCCCGAACGTCCATGCTTCGCTTCCTTAAGTTAGTGTCGGGATTACCACACTGTCATGCAAGGACTTCTTCACTTCCATACTGACCACCCTATTTCTTGTTACTGCTTTCAACGTTGCTACAACCCTCTTCCCCTGTTGCACCCTCCCCCGCACTTCCTCATCCATAGTCCCATCTTTACTCAACACACTGCCCAGATACTTAAAAGAGCTGACGATCTCCGTAGTGTGACGCTCACCGCTTCCCCCAGAACCGCATGGCTTACTCGCTAGGACTCGCCAGGGCAGAGAATATAGCTACAGTCTACCTATCATTGTGTACTTTCCTTCTCAAGAAAGCTTGTGTTGCAGACAGTTCAGAACTGTTCTTTATTTTCGTCTGTCACAATCCTTTCTATTTTATTTAGTCAATTGAAAGTATTGTGTTAAGTAGTTGAATGATGGGAAGGCGAACGGGAGAGAGAGAGAGAGAGAGAGAGACCAGGTGGTGTGACTTGGTGGTGAGTGTGGCACGTGGCTGGCCCCCTTACATAGGCCTCGCGGGATTCGTTGCCTCCTGCCTAACACTGCCTACTAGGCGGCTGCTTACTGGGCGACTGTCGCGCGCCCTCGTGCCATTCCTGCGAACTGGGACTCCAGCCAGCAGGTCCAGGGAATATCCTTGTGAGATCCTTCCCAGACAGCATACTCTAAGCATCTCCCATGAACTGTTCCACACTCTTGTCTTAGAATCTTTCTCTCCTACTGCCTCTATCATTTCCACTACTTCCTCACCTTTTATTAATAGCAATCCCCCTCTGGTTCTCTGCATCCACACCTTGAATTGGTGGCCAGACTGTATTTTCTGCTGGATCTCACATTTCTTATGGACTAGGTTAAGGTTGAAGATAGTCATTGTCTTTTTGGGAAATTGTATTGCTCGGACTGTCGCCATCAATCACTAATGTTTCTACAGGGTTAAATAATGCTAGACTAGGGATCAGGTACCTTGCTGTTGGTGTTTTCACTGTGTGTAGGCTACTTTTGAGCTGCACGACACTACGGATTCTGTGGGTTACCTGGGTGGATCTTTTGTCTGTGTACCTTGGAGTTTAGACTGTGTAGTGCGTGAGGGCTGCTTGCCTAATCCACCGAACACTGTTCTAACTCTATTTGCTTTTACTTTTGAGGGTCGCCAGGAGGATACTCGATTCTTGTGATCGAGAATCCTCAAGAGAGCACCCCTTCATATTAACGTAATCAGGCCGCACAGACCCAAGGTCCACACTAGGCTAGGAGCTGCCTTGCTCCACCAGAATTCTGTACCTTTGCGCATCCCAGCTAGACTTTATTAACCCGGGTAGACATTAGCTGGATTAGATCATATACTCTTTTATGCATACCCATTATTTTTACACAAGCATTTTGAGGTCTAGGTTGCTGTAGAGAGACACAACCAGCATAGACCGGTTTTGTTAATAGGAGTACTACTTTTTCGTGGCGAGCATTATTACTGTTGCACCGCTTATAATATTCTTGTGTCCAATAACATTATATGTCCAGCCTTTTTGTGTATTTAGCCTACACGTGCATTGTCCTGCCTCCTGCTATTTTGTGGTTCCATTTCCGATACGTTCTTCTTAGTAGCATCCAACATTATTCAGAAGATTCCTTGTTCGGTGCTTGAGGACTTTAAAACACTTTCTTTCATAAAGGAGTGACAGATATTATTGATTAAACTAACGTTAAGTAAACCTTCTTGTTTGCATTAGATCACTCTTGTGATTTAATTTAGTTAACTATCTTTTCCTTGTGTACCATAACTAAGCAACCATATGTTATAGGTAATAGGCTGTTTCAGAAAACATCAGCCTATAGTAGAAGCACATAGATACTGAGAGTTAAGATACCCCGCTATCGCAGATATAACTCTGGAGGGTATAATTATGTGTTCTTTGTTCGACGGGATTAAATATCAGGGGTTGGATCTAGCGTTTCCGTTGTTGCATTTATGCCAGTCTAGTCCAATGTATAAGAGCCACTGATTTATACGAGACCCGATCGTAACAATAGCCTGACTGTTCATCTTCACCTCACACTCAGTGACTTCACCCCTTTCGAAGACCAAAACCTTGCTCTTCCCCGCATTTACCTTCAAATTCCGTTTTCCGGACACTGTTCCAAACTCATTTACCAGACCCTGCAACTCCCATTCATAATTATCGCTCATCATAACTGTATTATCCGCAAACAGCAGTTTAGGCAGCCTCCACTCATTTCCCTCCCTTTACAGCGATACACCAACATCCACTGCTCTTCCTAGTATTTCTTTCATTACTCCATCCATATATACAGGAAATAACCATGGGGACATCACACACCCCTGTTTCAACCCAACACTCAGTTCAAAGAACTCGCTCTGCTCATTTTCCACACGTACTGCCGCCTTTGCACCCTCATACATGCTCTTCACTGCTTTCAGCATCTAACCATCTACTCCGTATATTCTAAGTACTTTCCACAGGCCTTCTCCAAGTCCATAAAGACAACATACACCTTTTGTTGCTTCTCCAGATATTTCTCCACAACACAATTCAGAGTAAAAATCTGATCTACACATCCTCTTCCCTTCCAAAAACCTCCCTGCTCGTCACCTATCCATTTTCTGTTCTCACTCTCACTCTCTCAATCACTACCCTACTGTACACCTTCCCTACTACGCTTAGAAGACATATTCATATTTCTCGGTGGTTACCACACACTCCTCTTTCCCCTTTACCCATATATAGGGGAACTATTATGCCTGTCTTCCAGTCATCTGGAGTACTCCCCTTCTCCCATGTTAGTTTGCACATTTCCCATGCCCATTCGATCACTATCTCACATGCATTATAAAACATCCTGCACAACTGGTCTCGATTTCGATAAGTAGCCTACTGTATCTTATATCAGCCTCAGCAAGTTATTTGATTCACTGGTTTGGATATCACTAATATTATGTAAGTGATTAATGAGGATTTTATATAAAGATTGTATTGCCTTACAAAAACTGCTGCCAGGTAGCCTATAATAGAAGCGTCCTCATAATGAAAACCCAATGTTGTCCTTTAATCAAGATCAATGTTGTAATTTAGGAATGATCACTCAGGAAGGGGGTCCAGAAATTAATTAATTGAGGTATCAATATATTATCAAAGACAGAATGTTTCCATTGTTGAAGGGTGATTGTTGAGTCCTGGGCGTTCATAGACACCATAGATTGTTGAAGGGTGACTGTTGAGTCCTGGGCGTTCATAGACACCATAGTACCACAGGGAAGAATGTGAAGAGGTGGCCTAATGGACATGAAGCAAGGTCCACTTACCATGTATAACACATTATATATATATATATATATATA
>JAGKTK010001702.1:0-19585 GCA_018397895.1 Paralithodes camtschaticus
TATTTATATTGTGCATTGAATACTGACTCGATAAAATTATCGTATGTATCTACCAAGGTTGACGTCTCTTCCTGACTTAAGATGACAGGTGCCTGAGAAGGGGTACACTCATTTAGACACCTGAATCGACTTAATTTTTTGACCATAGGGTCCGCTAATAGGGCTCTTCTTAACCCACCATAATTGGCTTTTCTGAAGTCAGGTATTAATGTTGTATTCTCTCTGGTATTACCTTTCCATTGTATATTAAAATACACAGAATTGTGGTCACTATTTCCTAGGTGGTCCCCTATCTCTACATTATTTACCATATGTTCATTGTTACTGAAAACTAAATCGAGAATATTATTACCTCTAGTCGGCGTATCTATGAATTGAAATATAAAACTATCTTGTACTAGCTCTATAAACTCCTCAGAATAAGAGTCTCCTATTTGATGCTGCCAATCTATATTCGGAAAATTAAAATCCCCCATAATGCACACATTGCTAAACCTTGATGCCATTTTAATTTCCTCCCATAGTGACGGTCCGTCATTTCTACTCATATTTGGCGGTCTATACATAACTCCAATAACTATGGTCTCACTACCTTCGTTAACCTCTACCCAAACACTTTCATTATTGTTATTTAGTCTAATACCTGATTTAATACAGTTTTGTAATGTACTCCTGACAAACACTGCTATACCGCCACCCGTCTTAATTGTTCGGTCATATTTAAACAAACTATATCCTGGTATATCAAATTCTGCTAAAAAATGCCTGGTTTCTGTATTAATCCACGTTTCAGTTAGCGCTATTATGTCTATATTTTCTTTGCTAACAAGGGCTCTAAGTTCGTTCATTTTGTTACATAGACTCCTACAGTTTGTGTAATATAATCTCAATTTACTTCTTTTCTTTATACATAATTTACCTTTATTTCTAACGACATTTCCATCTTCCGTTGCACCATCACTACTATCATTAGCAATATAGTCATCATTTTTAGCATGAGACTGAATATCCTTATCGCTTTCGCCTGACGCTAAAATTGTTCCGTTTAACCTCTCATTTACACTCTCAATATTTCTGTTCAAAACCCCACAACCACCCTATCTAAAGAACTAGCTAATGTGGAAACCCCTAACCATGAAAGATGAATCTCATCCCTTGCGTACATCCCATCTCTCCCATAGAAACTATCCCAGTTATCAATGAATGGTATTGCTTTTTCTTTGCAATATTTCTCCAACCGGCAATTGACACCAATCGCCCTGGATGTCCATTCCTTGGGAACTCCTCTTCTGGGTAGGATACAATGTGCTACAGGGATCCCTCCCTTCATCCTAACTTTATCTAACACATCCCGATACTGCTGCAGCAGTTCCTCACTTCTACCCTTACCAACATCGTTACTCCCGGCACTGAGACAGATAATGGGGTTATCTCCACTATCTTCCAAGATGTGGTCCATCTTCTCTAAAACCCTCCCAACTCCATGGCCAGGCAGACACACAACCTTCCTAAGTTTAGTGCAGGTTGCCCTAACTAAATGTCTTACCATGGAGTCGCCCACAACAATGGATGGGGCAAAGATCACTAGGATAGGCCTTGCTAGACATAGTCCATGACTGTAAGTACATTAAGATATGATAGCCTTCTCGCACTGGTAGCTTAGTCTAATTTTTTTGATGCAATAGGGGCGCTACCCAAAAATAAAGATTTTTAGCGTGACGCTCGGCGTTTTCCTCATTTTCTTTAAAATCCATCACACAATCATCGCGAAACTTTGAACACCTATGTAGAATTATATTCTCTACCAGAGTTGTTCCTAGGTATTTTTCAAATTTCCTCATATTTCGGAATATACTCTATATTTTGGGTATTTTCCTCTAAATCTAGAATAAATCCTTAAATATGGGGAACATTGAAAAATATATTCTAACAGCTCTTGTAGCTTATTTGATTCTCTACAAGAATTATTCCGATGTGTATTTCAAGTTTCTCCATATTTAGGGTTTTTTTCATATTTGGGGATTTTTTGTTATATTTTGGGGATAATTTATTATTGGAAGGAGCAAACATATGTAGAGTGGTTTCCATGTAATGTGTTTGTTTGTTCATGGTTTAATGGTGATATTTTTTGCAGGTGTGTGTCGACTGTTTGACGGCAGGATGGAACCATCTGCGAGGAAGAGAGCACGGATCGACTGTATCATCCACTGCTCTGATGATGACAGCGATGCTCTGGTGTCACCACAGGATTTGGACTCCTGGAACACATTGCTCAGGGCTGCAGAAATCAGGCAGCATGATCCAGTCCTGGAAGCAGCCAAGGGCCTTGAAGAAGGAGGAATACCACACATACATTATCACCGTAAATGTCGTAGTCTCTTTACAATGAAGAAGTCACTGGATTCTATCCTTGCCAAGGGTGTCAAGATAGAATCAGCAAGTGTCGACCCCAGGAGGAGGGCATCAAGGGATGCCCCTAGTACTAGCAGGGTGTATGCCAAAGTATGTATCTTCTGCGAGAAGTCAAGCAAGTACATAAAAACAACAAAGACAAGGGAGCCACTCATACAGTGTGTTGAGCTACGAGCAGATGAGAAGATTCGCAGAGCAGCAATAAGGAAACTCAACCAGAGAATCCTTGGTTTAGTTAGCAGAGACCTTGTTGCTGCAGAGGGTCACTACCACAAGTCGTGCTACAAACTCTTCACAAAAGATGATTTCCCAGCGGCCGCCAGGTCGGGTGCAGGTGAAAATCAGGAAGAAAGCGAGGAAGCACGCTACGAAGAGGTTGAGACAGAAGCCCTCGAGGAACTCTGCTTGTATATAAGGACCAAATTATTCCCCAACCCAGAGGTACTGCCTATGACAAACCTCACATCTAGGCTTGAGAGATCCATGATGTCCCGTGGTATTATCCAACTGAAACCAGCGACAAAGAAACATGTTCGCCGAAAGATTGAAACCGAGTTTGGAGAATCACTACGCTTTGTCCCAGATGAGAAAGGAAAGCTTCTAATCTATCCACGCAGCCTCTCAATGGACGACCTTGCCCGGCAAGCACACAAAATGGCAAAAGACCTGCAAGAAGCAAGAGCAGCTAACTCTGAAGATGTCTTAACCAAAGCAGGAATGCAGCTGAGGAATGAGATCAATAAACAAGATGTGAGTCAGCCATGGCCTCCCGATACAGATCAGAATGTCATTCCTGCAGCAGTCACTCAATTCCTGCACACCCTGCTGACAGGAGAGTGTGAGTGTGAAACTCCCTCTGAAAGAGCTCAACGTCTTGCCACTTCCTTTGGCAGTGACTTGGTCTTTGCTGTTACCAGTGGCAAGACAAAACCACCCAAGCACGTACTGCTGACCAATGCTGTAAAGTCTTTGACAGGAAACACAGAACTGATCCGAACTCTGAATCGTCTTGGTCACTGTGTGTCTTACTCAATGTTTGAGGAGATCGATACAGCCCTTTGTATCCAGAAGCTGGAATGCTCAAAGGATGACATTCCACTGCCAGCAAACATCTACCCTGGTGTGTTCACAACCCTGGCCTGGGATAACATTGACCGACTTGAAGAGACCCTAAGTGGAGCAGGTACTTCTCATAGAGTCAATGGCATTGCTGTCCAGTCCAAGGTTGCAGGCTCTGTGCCAGAGAAAGTCCTGCCAGAGATTACCAAGTCCAAGATAAGAAGCATCACTCAGACATCATCAATGCTGCCAATATACAATGTTGGGCGGCGGGCAGGGCCACCTAGGATTGAGACTGCGTATGTCGACACTACCAAGGAAGTCCAGGATTCAAAGACAAAGAACCATATCTGGCTTCTTACTCGAATGTCAGACCATGAGGACCAGTCCATCAGCAGTTGGACTGGGTTCAACATCAAAATGCGCAGAGACATTGCAGTGGTTCAGGACACTGTAAGCTACCTGCCCACTATCAATGCTCCCGCAACAGAAATGTCCACCGTTAATGAAATCTTGGAACAAACGCATGCTATCATGCAGTCCTTACAGCTTAACAAGATTGTGTGCGTGTTTGATCAAGCACTCTATGCCAAAGCTGCCGAAGTTATCTGGAAACAAGAGAAGTTCAAGAACATTATCATCAGGATGGGCGTCTTCCACACAATCTGTAATCTCATCTCCACCATAGGAAAGAGGTTTCAAGATGCAGGTCTTAGAGATCTGTGTGTGGAATCAGGTATCATCGCAGAAGGATCAGTGTCAGGAGTGATGAACGGCAAGAGGTACAACAGAGCAGTGAGACTACACAAGCTCGTGTATGAAGCACTGATGAGGCTTGCATGGAAAGGCTTCCTTTCATGGCTAGAAGAAAACCATTCAAGGGACATACACCATCTAGATGAAACACTGAAGGACATCAACAGCTTTCACAGCAATGTGTCTCAGGGACTCTTTCAAGAGCTGATGGAGAGTGAATCATGCACACATATCATGAAGCTTTTCCAAGTTTATCTTGAGACCCTCAGAGATGAACACAACCTCTCAGCATTCTGGATGTCATACCTGGACATGGTTGAGATCATGCTGGACTTAATTCGAGCCTCCAGAGAAGGCAACTGGATGCTCCACCTAGGAGCAATCCGACAGATGATACCGTGGTGTTTTGCCTATGACAAAGTGAACTATGCCCGGTTCCTAACCTACTACTATGCCTTGATGTCTCGACTGCCCATTGAACACCCAGAGGTCCATGAACACTACATGCAAGGTGGCTTTTCGGTCCAGATCGGTAGCAAGAATCCCTTTGGACGGATCCCTGTGGACCAGACAATCGAAGAGACGATCAACAAAGACACCCAGACACCAGGGGGCACAAAAGGCTTCAGCCTGAAAGGCGGAGCTGTCGCCAGGTACTACCTGACATCGGAGTATCGCAGCAGGTACTTAAGGCAGCTCAGGACTATGGTAGTAGGCCAAAAGTATACTGACTTCAGCCACCCAGACCTACAGATGCCCAGGATTAGAAGAGATGAGGCCGATGTCCAATCTTTAGTTCAACTGATGGAGACCAGCTGGTTGAACCCCTTCAACGCAGAGCAAGAAGATCTTGTCAGTTTGTCAACTGCGACTATGGCACCACCAGAAGTTGTCAAAGACCTTCTAGGGGCCTACAGAATAGGAGAGGATGCATATCAAGCCTTCAAGGAAGAGCGCCTGGAGATCGATACGCCAACTATACAGTTTCATGACACGATGACGAAGACGAAACTGAGAACGTTCACTAACATCAGAATGAAGCCACGCTCACAAGACCATGCCAAGGAGGTTATCTTAAAGGCTGACAGGAACCTATTTGGCCAGATGATCCTTGTTGCCGAGAACAGAAAGCTCAAAATGAGTGATGTCTTGGCTCATCCCCTGGGGCCTTTGCCTTGGGCACTTGCCAGCGGTGATGGGTCTCTCCGCAAGACCAACAAGGCTGCCCTAGCAAAGGAGTTAGAGAGGAATGTTTCTCCTGCAGAAGTGATACCCGAGCCCTCTGCTACCATAATTGATGGGATGAGCCTGGTCCACAAACTGAAGGGAAACGACAAAACTTTTTCACAGCTTGCAGGTACAGCACTGAGTCACGCTGTTCATGAAGGTGCTAAGAGCAGGCGCATTGATGTTGTGTTTGATATCTACAAGGAGACATCCATCAAGGATGCAGAACGAGCCAAAAGAAGTGCAGGCACAGGAATTCATTTCAAGAACATTCAACCTGGGCACAACATCCAGCAGTGGAGAAAGTTACTCGGTAGTTCCTCCAACAAGGCAAGTCTTATCAAGTTCTTGGTAGAAGAATGGAAGGCACCACAGCACAGGGAGAAGCTCAAGGACAAGGAGCTGTATGTCACATGTGAGCAGCGCTGCTTCAAGATCACCAAAGAGCAGTGGGAAGAGGCTCCTGAGCTTAAGTCAACTCAAGAAGAAGCAGACACACGCCTTCTTCTCCATGTACTTCATGCAGCAGAATCTGGGAACAAGTCTGTCATCATCACTGCAGACGATACAGACGTCATGGTGTTGTGTCTTGGCATGTGCCACAAGATCCCATCCCATCTGTTCCAGAAGTGCGGGACGAAGAACCGGACAAGATTCCTGGATATCACCATACTGAGCCGCACACTGGGAGGCAGCGTGTGTGATTCATTGATTGGTATGCATGCCTTTACAGGCTGTGATACCGTCAGTGCATTCGCTGGCTGAGGGAAGATGACGACACTCAAGCAGGTGAAGATGGACAAGACATACCAGCATGCTTTTCACGAACTTGGACGCTCATGGGAAGTGTCTCCTGAACTCTTTGAGAAGCTACAGGAAATCACCTGCCACATGTACCTACCATCTACCCACACAACTAAGGTAAACAAGCTTCGGTATGAGCTGTTCTGTGCAAGACGTGGAGAGGTAGAGTCAAGTCAACTCCCTCCTTGTGAGGACTGCCTCTTCATGCATGCACTGCGTGCAAACTACCAGGCTGCGATCTGGAGGAGAAGTCTTCAGAGCCAGCCATTTGTTGCGAACCCAACAGACTGCGGTTGGATGACAGATGAGGACGGTAAGCTTGCCGTCAACTGGATGCGAGGCTCAGCAGCACCAGATGCTGTTATGCAGCTACTGTCTTGCAAGTGTGTGCGGTCATGCGAACTCCCTAAGTGTACTTGCCTCAGCAATGGTCTAAAATGCACGGACATGTGCAGGTTACAGACATGTCAGAACAAGGCTATTGAAGAAGAGCCGGTGGCACAACAGTCAGATTCCGAGTCTGACGTAGATGATATTTAGGAGTAGTAATTTGCCATAATAGTATGTACAAGCCCATGGCATGCTTAGTGTGTATTTACAGGACTTGTATTAAATGTGACAATTACTATATGCATTTTGTTGACATATAGGCATTCCTGTCCCCAAATTTGACATTTTAAAAAATTTCGGAATTTTCGGTAGGGTATGTCTATTCAAGAAGTGATAACGACCATTAAGCTACCAATGTGCAAGGGCTATCATATCAAAACATAAACTAGAGACATGTAGCAAGCTAAAAACACCTAAGAGAATTAGTCACCCCGGGTGGTACCGATATCCCAAAATTCGGGTCTTGGCTCATGGACTAACATTAGTTCCTGAACCTATCGAAATTAAGGAACAGTCAGTTCTTAACATTAATCCCCCATTACAAACCCCAATGCTCTAAAATAAACTAATGAAAGCATATGATCCTCCCGGGATTCGAAATAGGGACAGCACGCCCAGAACATAAGCACTTAATCATTACACCACCAACACAGTGTTCGTGTTCAGTTGTCCACTTTCTTCATCCCTCCTTATGTTCCATATTATATATCCTATTAATATTTTCACATTTGTGTTGCTCATTATTTTCGTTTCCTACTCTCCAACTTGTATATATTTTAGATTAGGGAACAACCCGTTCTTAGCATTAATCCTCCATTACAAGCCCCAATGTGCTCGAATAAATTAATGAAGGCATCTGTATAACAGTTGGCCTTACTTACTTGTTCCCTATTAAAGACATACAATTATTATACTATAACTTTTAAATACGAATTAACAAGGTCCAGTTTAAGTTTTATAATAAAGATAAATGGGAAAACCTTCCAATTATACACACGTGGAACACTTGCAAGAGAAAAAAAATACATGATAGACAAGTTTTGCTCTCACTGTTTTCAAGTTCTGATAACCTTTTTCCCGGAAAGCTTCGTAAACCTGGCACAAAATAAAAGTCGTCGTTTGCTGACTACATAGAAAACAATTTAGTTTTGTTTTCTTTCAAGACCGTGTTTTTGTTTTTTTGTTGTGCATGCTGATATTGCATTTAAATATGTATAAACAGGAACATTTGTACATTACATTCTGTGTTATCTTTAACATATTTATAAGATATGAAACATATGGTTCGCTAAATTAGTAAAGGATTATAAAAAACACTTTTCGATAAGACATTATAAGCATCCTTGGTATATATTTAGACATTAATATATTATAATTAAAAAATATTATTGGTATTTCAAGTCATCATCCTTAGTTGTCTTTTGGGAAGCTGAGTAAAATGGAAAGGTCGTTGTCCCCTTCAAGGGTTGTGTGTGTGTGTGTGTGTGTGTGTATGTGTGATTGTGTGTGTAGGAGGGTTGGGGCGAGGGGCTGGTTGGAAGTGCTACAGAATAAACATTTATATCCCTTCCACGGCAGCAGAAGGGTAACCCTTTTTTCGGGTAACGACTTCATATTTTATTGTATCTCTTTCTATCTATTGCCTGACGCAGTGATCCCCGAAGGTGTGGCCACGAACGACCCGCCCCATGCACCTCTGTCCCCAGTCAGTCGACGCCCCTCCTCCCAGCCAGCACTGCGTTCATTCATATACAGTACTTCCTCACTCCATCCTTCCACCTCTCCTTCGGTTTACCTCTCCCTCTCTGTCCTTCCACCTCGCTCTCGTACACCCTCTTAGTCATGCTCTCGCTTTCCATACGTTCCATATGGCCGAACCATCTCAAGTTGTTCCTTTTCACACTTTCCAGCACATCTACCTCCACACCACACCTCCTTCTTACTTCCTCATTCGTCTGTCTATCCCTCCATGTAACTCCGCACGCACTTCTCAAGTAACTCATTTCCACTATGAGTTATATTATTGTATTGTAGCTACTCGCATTTTTAGCATTTGTCTTCAATTTAAGAATGATCTCTCGCAGCTTGTTGTAATTAATGTAAGATCGTTTCCATCAACCCCAGCAGGTTTTATCCAAAGACATTGAAATAGTCTGAGAGATCGAAATTTGGCTGAAAGGTTTAAGACAAATAAACATACCGGTCATTAATTAATAGAGAATAGACCATGTTACAAACCAAAACTTGTTGTACATAATTTTGATAAATATGAAAGCAGTTTTGCTGACAAAGTGTTCCAGGTCTGATAACTTTTCCCGAAATCTTCATACACCTTGCACAATATGAAAGGAATATTTTTCAAAAAAACAAAGAAAACCTCTTGATATTTTGTCTTACATATGAAGGTCTTTCCTTAGCTAAATATATAGTATATTGGTATTTTAACATTAGTAATCGAACTAATTCAGTTACCTGAGAAAGATGGTAACTCTTTGACTGCTAAAACTGTTATCATATGTTGTCTTTTGGGAACCAGAGTAAAATACATATGTACTAGTTCTGGTGTATATAATCTCTTTCCATACATAAATGTTGCCGCCTATTGTAATGTTAAAGCTTTGTGCTTTAGTCCAGATTTCTTTATAATTATGTGAGACAAGTACGAGGGGGAAACAAAACATATTTATCCCTAAGCATACCTTGATCTGGATTAAAATGAAGGAAAACCTACAAGGTTATTTTGGTTTAAGTATAACCAAACTGTTCCAAGAGCTGCAATGACCAATTCTCCTCCATGTTTATCTGAAGCTTACTCATGCCCTTAATGGAAGTATTTCAGAGTCTGTCATGTATGCCAGAAAACCAAATATTAGATATTACGGTCAATAGCAGTAGAAATCCAAAATAAGTCGTATGGAAAGAGTTAAGAAGGTGTTTTGTTTCTTTCGATGTTATACCTAATTTATCTTAGTTTACAAACAGAGGCATACTCTAGTAGCCATTCCACTAAGTGAACAACAACTTAATTAATATAGGTTATTGAAATGGATGTTATTAAGTTGTCTATGAAGATTAATGAACATTTGTATACACTTTAATTCTAGAGAATGGGTAATCTCTCACTTCAATCAGGTAATTGCCTTGATTAGCCTGGTGCGTTATGGGGAAGAGGTTGAGGAGTAAAGTAACGATGAAAGAAGGTGGAAGTTTGAGGTGGAAGGCGTCGCCTGATTACAGTATTTGTTGATGGAATCAAACATGATATGTATTTATTTCTGAAGCATACTTCTAGTGATCTTAAAAACATCCTCACTGTTAATTTATAATACATAATTTACATACACTATAATTTGGGAACGTAATTAAACAAAAAGTATTCTGTATATAATTGCTTAACACAAATATAAATACCGGTGAAATCTAATTATATCAGATACAAACATTAAATTAGTTTTCAAAATTGTTCATGTCCAAACTTAATTCCGCTAACCTCATGTTGTAAAGTTTCGTCCTATTTGTTACCAAATCCAGATTGGACTTTCAGGTGTTGAACAACGTCTTCAAATATCTTGTTCTGAATTAATAGTTCATGACCAATTCGCGAATAAAATAAACAAATTACCTAAAGTTGAATAGAATAGAATATTTAAACTTACCGTACTTGAGCTATCTAAAATTAGGGAGGTTAGGTTAGATATTGTATAATATGCGATATACTGGTGAATTAAGGAAACGAGTCTGTTTACACTATTTTGTATTTCCATTTTCTACCACTTTCTCTTACCCCACCCGTGTGCTATAACTTGGTGTTCCTATTATGGTGGTGGGTGTCAGTAATGGACCAATTGTGTTGTTATAGCTAACATTATCTTGCAACTTAAACATCTTGATTTTGTTTTTTCTTTTAACATATGACAGTTTAGGGGTGTGGTAATTACTGCATTTCTAATTACAAATTTACACCTCAGAATATCATCCGCTGTAACGGCTAGAGTTTATGAAAGGTTGGCATGGATAAATATAATGGATTAAACAACTAGAGTTGAGGTGAGAATAGAATCATCCGCTGTAACGGCTAGAGTTTATGAAAGGTTGGCATGGATAAATATAATAGATTAAACAACTAGAGTTGAGGTGAGAATAGAAGCCGATGACGAGAATATAACGTTTATTGGAAGAGAGCCAAATCGGAGATAGATTAAAGGCGAAAAATATAAAGGTAGAGTAGGAAGGGTATACTGTATGCATGAAACCGAGACAAAAGACCGTTGTGGTTAACACATGGAATATATTTGTTGTGATGGAGTGAAGTGAGGAAACTGGTAATACAATTGAAAACAGAAATTAAAACATATAAATAGTGAGGCACGGCAAGAGAGAGAGAGAGAGAGAGCGAGAGTGTCAGATAATAAAGTATATAAGTAAGGGAGATAGAAGCGATGCCACAAATCAAGGGATAAAGGAAGGGGGGAAGTTCTGAATGTTGACCTAAGAATCACCTAAATAATCTTGTAAATGGACTACCAGATCTCTTGTGAAAATCTTTGAAGAGTTTTCTGAACCCTCCTTTTAGTCGATGCAGCATTATACAAATGTATATCTATGAAAATGGGTACGTATGTGTGTGTCACTACTACGTCTACTACTACGTTTACTACTATTAGTCCTACTACTACTACTAATAATAATAATAATAATAATAATAATAATAATAATATAATAATAATAATAATAGTAATAATAATACCAATACTATTAATATTAATAATTGTTTTAATTGCATGTATGTTTCTGAGACTAAAATCCCACATAGCTGTCATTATATTAATTATAGTTAAGGATTAAACATCATATTAATTGTCTTCAATTCATCTTCTAAAGGGGTGCTATTTGCATGTGCAAGCAAATCTAAACTGAATGATGTGTGTGCGTGTGCGTGTGCGTGTGTGTGTATTGTCAGGCAATGACGTTTCTGCACTTTATTCTACTAGTGTATTTGTTGGTCTTGCTTTTGTGTTTATACTCACCTTGTTCTTTCTTTCACCCTGTACAGACAGAATGGTCTCTCATATGCATACGTATTCCGAAAAACGTATTATAATTGCTATCTGTTCTTCATAATAGGCCAGAGTGTAATCGTGTGTTGCTTCTGCTTCATCGGTTTCTATTTGTCATATATATTCTGTTCAAATCTTCTACACACATTATTGTATAAATCTTCGACCTTCTCTTATTATTTGTTCCTCAGTCTTTTCCAATATTATTTTCTCACTCGGTGTTGGGTATATATGCAGGCCATAAAACTCCCTTTCCATTTCCCGCTTTACATAACTGTTTTGTGCCCGTCGACCTTGTCTTGGCTTGTTATTAACGGAGGGGAAACAGAGGGAAGGATTATGTATTTTTGTCAGCCACCCACATTGATTGCACTAACAAGTATATATGAACACTTTCAAAGTGGTTTTATTTCGAGTTTAAAAAAGCAATAATTACAAAAATGCTCGGAACCTTCATACTTACTCATAACAGATATTCGAGGAATAATAGTGACATTATTTCGACTGAAATATCAAGATTATTTTGTCTACATATATTTATGGTAATTATGATATTCACTGATTATAGAACACGTTAGTAGGCACATATACAGTGGATGATGAATGTATGTAGAGTTTCTGTAGCTTGATACCCCACACAATCTTATTACACTCTGGTGTATTTTAAACCTATGGACTGATAACCAAGAATACCCTTTTGCTATTATTCCAATTTGAAAACAAAAATAAAACATAAACAAAATAGAAAATACATCTTAATCTAGTTTGTATCATTACCTTCAATAGCCTAGTTTACATTCTCCCGTGCATCATTTGTAAAAAAAAAATATCATCATAATTTACGTGTTCTTCCCTAAGACTTTCACCATGTATTGACCACCCCACACATTCCGCCTTTACCTTAGTTGTCTTTTCCTTGCCGGGGGTCACAAAGGCTGAGTCGTCTCCTTTCATTTGTAATTCAATGAGGTGTGGCCCATTGTTGAAAGAGAGAGAGAGAGAGAGAGAGAGAGAGAGAGAGAGAGAGAGAGAATAGTTAGTATCTCAGAGACCTTGTAGTCCATTCCAAGGAGATACTGTTTACTGCACTGCACTCTTTACAGTGTGCAACATAATATTTACTCTCTTTTTGAACTGCTCTACTGAAGAACTGTTTACAACTTCGGAGGGAAGTTTGTTCCAGATCTTGTGAAATCTTGTGAAATGTTTTCCACAAATACTAGTGCTGAACCTTTTCAATTATAATTTCCAGCCATGGTTGCGTGTTGTATTCATATTGAGGCTAAACATTATGAATGGGCTAGATACTATGGTACCCGAGTGTACACTCGGATACTATAGTCTCTCACCCACCCATACGAATTCGTGTTTCTTTATGCAATAATACCTATGTGGATTGATTGTTCGATAGAACATACTTTTTCAATAAGTACTTTATATATTTTTGTAATTGAAGTATAGATTACTCTATTCATAAGTTCGTTTTCAGATATATAATTTCATATTTAGAAAAAGATACACTTGACACATATTTATGGGTTGGCCAGAGACTATGGTATCCGACTGTACTGTACAGTCTATCCTTGACCGTACGCTGTGAAAGATATATGGTGGACTTCATTGTTCGAAGCTATCTTTGACCCAATCGAATATTTTATATAATTCCTATCCTATTTTATGCAGGTCGAAGGGTCATTTCAGGAGTTCGATTTAGTTACCCCTAACTAGTCATGCTCTAAAGTCCTATCCAAACTTCAATGTTTCAATTCTCTTGATATCAATAATATTACTAAACCTGTTCAAATTTAAAATATTGTTTTGCTTAGGTCACACCTCTTGCGGACATATTCATAAGCTTTACCATGGTGAATCTGTAAGTATTAATAAACGAAGTAGTTATACATTTCAGTTAATATTCAGGGAAATGGGCGTTCCTATTATGTTCATGAATACGGTAATCAATGTGATGACGTTTTGAGACCATATCCGAGAGAGAATATTTTATATTATATGAGGTAATATATTAGTGACGAAGTAATTTACTTGCACCAATAACAAGGGCTATTTATTTATGTCATCTTGAAATCATATACCATAAGTGAAAAATATATTAAATATAAACATATCACTGAAGAAATATTTCCATATCTACTCCCATCAAAAACAAATGTTGACAAACTTTATTTTTTGTCTCGATAACCTAACGTGTTTATCTTACAGGAAACATGACTTTAGGCAAATTATTATTTATTAATATACTGTCAGCCATATAATTATGACGGAGCCATAAATAACTGAAAAAGATCACCAGGCAGTAGGTACAAATTAATATATGAACATTGAGTCATTTTATTGGAAGAACATATCGCTGCATAATCAATTGTTTACAAAACGATAACACCAAGTCAATAAACAATACCTATACCTGTATATAATTAAATATTGTAATCCCTTATTCCACATGGGTGGGAGTTTTCTGTAATTGTATCAATCCCGTTTTCAATTTACAAATCATATGATTACTTTTCTGCACAACAGGGGTCACCACTGGGGTGCTAAAAGAGCCAATCAGATGAGGACATGACGGCTGTACCATGTGGTGATATTACGGTTTTTAAATGTAACTTGTTAGCATGACAAATATTGTTCCTCCGTATCCAAAAATCGAGTCCTATAATATAAACCATAATAAGATAAGTGTTTACCATCACTGGCTAACGTGATAAAATTCGAGCCAAAAACTGCATCACCGGCACCTAACCACTTGACCCACTACACAACCACCTTTACCGAGTTATATATGCCAAGTGATGGTCGGTACGGGCGTTTTATTGGACTATTTCCTATATCTATTGTGCAGCGGCACTCTTGACTACGTTAAACTTGTTCGTGAACAGCCAAGATAACAATACACGAGAGCATCTGGAGACATGGTGAGTGATTATTGTCCCAGTTTAATTTACATATCATTGCAGTCTACTTCTCTGCTCTTAGCTGTCCCCCTCCTACCCCGTCCGTCTCCCTCTTACCCTATCCATCTCTCCCCGCCACTCTCTCTTACCCTCCCCACCTCCCTTCATTCCCCCTGCCGGTATTATTCTAGCGGTGGCTCCAACTCGATTAGGGTATTATAATTATGTCCGTTCATCTATTTATATCCTTACATAATGGTTTCTGGTATTATATACTGGGGCATTTTCATATACAAAATATGCTAGGTTAGGTTGGTAGCTTAGGCGAATACAAACATAATTTGCACCAATTCAAAATATCACAAAACATGAAATATGAAGGAAAACTAGGGAATTAAAAAAAATCAATGCTAAAATGAATTTGGAGCCATTGCTAGAATGTTATCCCCCTGCCTTCCTCTACCACCATAATCCCCACCTCTCTCCATCCTTCCCCGCCTCCCTCAACCCATCGGCATCCCTCTCCTCCCGCCTTGCCTTCCTTCCACTTCCTCTCACAGTCTCGCCAATGTTTTCCTTCCCTCCACCTTTCCCTACGTCTCACTTTTGATTTCTATTGTTCCTTCCATCCACAAAGCTTATTTGCATTATGTGCAGTCGCGTTCATTAGTTATGTACTGTATATATATATATATATTGTCGAAGTTATATCCGGTTAAAGTGAATCATATACATTATTTGCCAGATATTCGCATTTCTGAGGTTAAATTATTAATCGGTTCAAGGCTTCAAAGTATATCAGCATTAATAACCGCGACTATATCTCTCATCCCAGCCATATATTTTACTCCCCATCTCACCTTTTGTTTTATCCAGTTATCGATATTTGTTTTCTCCCTATTTCTAACTGTGTGTCCTCGACCATTCCCTATTCACCTCTCTGCTATCCACCTACCTCTCTTCTTCTGTTCATACTTCACCTAAAATACTTGGGTCTATATACATTTTAGGTCACATATGTTTTTTATGTGTATTTTGATGCATTTTTGCATCAGTCCCTTCATTGTGTGTTTAAGCTGTGTTTTGCATCTTCAAATTAGTTTTTACCATTTCTAAGGAATATTAAAACATCCCCCTCCCACCGATAACCATATTTTGTCATTACCCTAACCTAATAACCTAGCCTAACCTTGGGGCTACCGCCCCCAGACCCCCGCTGGGTTAGCATTGATGTAGACGATGACATAATACTAAAAATACGGTATAAAAGGGAAAAAATATAGTTCACCACTGTTCCAAGATGGCCGCCATTTTTCCTTCCACCCATATTTAACCCACAAAGTCTAATGAAATGTAATGTATTTTGCAGCAGTAAGGACATATATTGCGGTGACTAATACTGTAAAACAAAGCTATAGAAAACACATAGAAAATTATATATCATACGTGACCTAAAATACATATTGTCCAATACTTGTCTACATAAGCCTTGAGATGTCCAGTATTTCAAGTCAATTAACATTAAACAATGTTGTGTAAATATTGATATGTTGCGCTTTTAATATACTATGTATTTCTTTATCTCTCTCTAACATGCATCTTTGGTCAGGGTGAAATTTATATTTTGAAAATAGGAGACTATTATAAACAGAGTTAGTATTACAAGATTACGAAACTTATATTTCCAATTCAATCCCTTGTCTTCTGGAGACGCTAGGATATTATTTGGGAGAGAATGTTATGTGTTTGGTAAGGGGCGTGGATGATTAGGTTGATTAGGGGTGTGGATTTATTGATTGGTTTGTGCGATGGTGAGTCTACTTTTAAAAGTTGCTCTATCATTGTACTGGCAGCGATGAACATTAAATATAATGCATTGAATTCGGAGTGATAATGAAAGTGAATAAAGAGGTGGAAGAGGAGGAAAAGGCAAAGAAACGGAGCATATATAAAAGTGTGGATGAGGCAAGTCAAAAATAGTAATACCAGAAGAACAAGTACTGTACAAGTGGAATGTGCAGATGAAAACTTTGGGGAGTTTATGTTCAAAGAATAGGTATTGTTACAAACTGTAGAATTTACATAAGGTCAAAAATATTAACACGCAAACACACAAATACAGGGTGAGAGGCGCTGGAGCGGTATAAGTTTGATGGAAAACCAAGGAATATGGATGAAATTATAAATATATGGTGAATGTTTACTCATCCTTCTAACGTCCACATACAGCCACTACAAAGAAACCAGTTTTCTTTAACAAAGCACGACTGGCGTAACTCGCCTGACACCAAACATACAGTAATACCATAATATCCTTGTGTCGTGTGTATCCTTCAATCTCACTTGTTATTGTGGATGTACTTTGATCTTATGAACGGAGATCCGCTTTAGGGACCATTATGTCCCATATTTTGAAAACAATACCAAAAACTTGCTAGTAAGTAGCTTTAATGTGTTGGCAACACGGACGTGAAGAAATTGCATCATTCGATAGAGTATTGCATTGGTTATCAATATTTAAATAACTTTTAAGCGGGAGGATAAATAACAAAATATTACATTTTATGTTAATTTCCTACAGACTTTTTTATGATAATTTAATGAAAACAAAATAGCTAGAGTGTAGCTTAATGTGTTGGCAACATTGTCATGAAGAAATGCATCATTTGGTAAGGAAGTGCATTGGTAACCACTATTATATCTCATTTAAGCAGGAGGATAACACATTTTTGTTTATTAATTTGACGCCCATTTCCCAGAGACTTTATTTTGCAAATTCAATGTTTTTCAAATTGCAATAACTTTTGCAATTTAATTTGCATGATTTTGTGTTATTGTCTAGCTTACTCTTTTTTCTAAAATATGCAGCACCTATGAGTCTGTAAGTTAAATATTATACTTATGGGTGCGGTTTAAATTGTATGTAGGCGTAAAAATGCAGTGAAGTGATTTCGTTAGTAGAGGAGAATCCAACCGTTGGACCTACAGCAGTAAAAGTGACGGAATTGTACAAATATGCCCCATACTTATCTCAAATAAAATATCATCAAGACATAACTCTCAATAGCAAGTGACTAGATGCGAGATGAAAAATTGACAAATTTAGTGCAATATTTCTATATAATTAATAAAAATAGTAATAATAATTCATAGAATTCAATTAAAATTCACCACTATTATCACCATGGGGCAAGCAACTATAAGTGAACATTTCAGCATCCTAGCTTAATTAGGGAAAAAGTGATCCCTTAAGCAGATCTCCGTCTATATATTTTGTTTTTATATTTTAGCCTTACAATTTACTCATATCGGTAACTAGTAAACTTTGTTAAATAGTTTTTAATTAATGTGAGGTTAGATTTATGTGTCGTAAGTCATGATCTGTATTTTTGTACGTTTTTATATCTTATATAATTGTAATTTGTTATCATATTTTAGCTATAGGTTACACTTCAATATTTATGTTCATTACTTACATCACTTTTATTATGAATTGGATATTAGTATCAAAGATAGTGTTCCTAAATTATTTGTTGAGGGCAAATAGGGGCAATGTTGCTCCAAGACTGACGAATGTGAGAAGGGAATACAAGATAATTATAATTTAGCTACATTGTTCTGGTAAGTGTAACACTTTCAGGGATATAATGAAAACTATTGACTACAAGTGAGTTAGTTTTGGGAGTGGGTGTGCAAAGTATCAAATTTAACAGTCTGGTTGAGACATTTCTGAAAATGTAGATAGGGATTCTAAATGATGATACAGTTGTTTGTGTTATATTATCAAAGGCAAACATATTTAATTTGTTCATACAGATGAAATGTGTCATTCTTATTACTGTGTTACTGATGTTTTGGATTTCGTAACATCAAGAATTGTATTATATATAATAGATTTTGTGTGTGTAGGTCCACCATATATCCTAACTTGATTATTTCCCAAGACAGGTTGTCCTCCTGCGTGTAATGTTTTAAATACTGAGACTAATTGTGCCTTGTAAGGTGTCTCTGTGTACCCCTTGGTTGCCTTACAAAGTATATGTGCACAAATCTTACTATATATACTATCTTGCCGTCTGTCATGTAGGTTTGATGAATAGGACATTTATTATGTTTATTGCAGTAGCCTACTAAAGTAAATTTGCTATATCAAAAATTGTACATGGGTAATTTAAATTATACCAACATCAATTATTATACTTTCGGATCTGTGTAGCCTATGTAAGGTAGATTTGGCGCTATATACTTCTATATGATACCAATATTAATGTTTGCACGAGTTCCGTGTCCCCTTTATCAAATGGATGGATCAGCCTTTTTTATGTTTCAAATAGCCTTGCATAAATTTAGCCCATGTGCAGGTAAGCTCCCAATAATTTATAGATGACAGGTGACCATTTTGGCTGCAGGTATTATAACTCACGGAAACCTGTAATGTCCTTGGTGAAGGTACAGTCATGGTCAGAAGTGGTATTCTCTTTTCATTATTTAATCTTTATTTTCCACTGCCAATATTATAATTACAAGTAACTATAATAGGACATATACAATGCAGATGGAATATGTAAGTTTGGTTGTAGGATACGACTTACAAGCGTTAAGACAATCTTATCCAACACATTATTAGGTTAAATCCATCCTATTCGACAAAGCTCATATACCACGTTCTACCTGTATATTGCTGTATATAATTGTATCTATCTATCTATAGGTAGACGCCATAATCCACGAGTGGGAGGCCACGAACTAATTGCCTCCTTGCTCCTTTGTTATCCGTTTTAAGAGTTTATAATATAAAGTCTAGATAAATTATATCTAGACTTGTAAAACTGAAAATAAAGAATTTGAAACAATTATTATCAAAGGTTTTGTTCTATCTATCTATCTATTGCCTGACGCCGTGATCCCCGAAGGGGTGGCCACGAACGAACCGCCCCCATGCACCTCTGTCCCCAGTCAGTCGACGCC
>JAGKTK010001702.1:24131-38092 GCA_018397895.1 Paralithodes camtschaticus
CGTTGTTGGGATGGATTAGGTCATGGCTAATTGGTAGGAAACAGAGAGTCAGCATAAATGGTACCAAGTCAGAGTGGGGAGCAGTCAAAAGTGGTGTCCCCCAGGGATCGGTATTAGGTCCCCTGTTGTTTCTTATATACATAAATGACCTAGATTTAGGTATAACTAGTAGGATAAGTAAATTCGCAGACGATACTAAAATGGGGAGATCAATTGATTCAGATAGCGATATAGAGTGCCTCCAAAGGGATCTAGATACCTTACATGAATGGTCAGTAAATTGGCAGATGAAGTTTAACATTGACAAATGCAAGGTATTAAAGATAGGGAAGATGCAAACAAATGTTAAATATAAACTAGCTAATTTAGAATTAGAAAATTCAGACTGCGAGAAAGATCTAGGTGTGTTTGTTAGCAATGATTTGAAGCCTAGAAAACAGTGTATAGGCGTTCGTAATAAGGCAAACAGGATTCTCGGGTTCATCTCTAGGAGTGTGAGTAACAGAACTGCTGATGTTATCTTAAAACTTTACTTGTCATTAGTGAGACCCCATATGGATTATGCTGTCCAATTTTGGTGTCCTTATTACAGAATGGACATAGATTCATTGGAGAGAGTACAGCGTAGAATGACAAAAATGATCCATAATATTAGAAATCTTCCGTATGAAGAAAGGTTGAAGAAATTAGGTTTACATTCGTTAGAGAGACGCAGAGTTAGAGGGGATATGATAGAGGTGTTCAAGTGGGTTAGTGGGATTAACAAAGGGGACATGACAAATGTACTAAAGCTCAGTGATAGCGAAAGAACTCGTACCAATGGTTTCAAATTAGATAAATTTCGTTTCAGAAAAGATATAGGCAAATATTGGTTTGGTAACAGAGTTGTAGATGGGTGGAATGGACTACCAAGTGCTATAGTGGGATTAAAAACGATAGGGAGCTTTAAGATAAAATTGGATAAGCATATGGACGAGAAGGGTTGGGTGTGAAGGGGGATCAGCAGGGTTGGGCCAATCAGCGCTCTGCAGACCCCCGTAATCCTGCGTTAATCTCTAACCGTTTTGGTAAGATGATCCTCAGGGTATTAGAGTGTTGAGCCTATAATTGGGCTTTGTAATTGGGGTTGTGTGGGACAGGGATCTGCCTTGCTTAGGCCAATCGGCTTTCTGCAAACTCCCATTTTCTTATGTTCTTATGTTCTTATGCTATTTAATCAGGGAACAATGAGGGTGTTTATTTGGCGTTTCGCTGGGCTTTGTGGTAATGCACTGATACTAGGTACATCACAAATTCCATCCCAATAATAACTTCCCATTGACATATCAGGATTCGAACCCGGGTCTGTTGGATTACCAGTCCAGTGGCAAGACCACTCTACCAAACCTCCCCTTACAGTATATACAGTAGTAACACCATTAATAGTGCTTACAGTATATACAGTAGTAACACCATTAATAGTGCTTACAGTATATACAGTAGTAACACCATTAATAGTGCTTACATTTTATATACTGACACACATACGAAGCAGCGCATGTTTTTTTCTGGGAACTGTACATTGAATATTCCATATTGACAGAAAAATTGATGTTCATATATATGGTTTCGCCATTGTTGTCGATAATAATATATACATGAATTCATATTAGGCATTATAGTTCTTTACTCTGACTGAAAAACGCGGCTGCTGTGTCCAGATTTTCAATATTTTTCTTAACCCTTTGGCGCACGATGACTCATTCAGAGTCATTAGGTATTTTGTTCCTAGGCGCACGATGACTCGTTAAGAGTCATTAAACATAAAAATATTCGCCAAAAATTAAGTTTTCATCTCACGCGCGTCATATTTGGCATAGATATTAAGTATTACGTCTAGTTCAATGGGTACAATTGGCAACCCCCTCAGTTTAACCGTTTACTCACGGCTGGCTGGGAAGGCAGCAGAGTACAGCTCAGTCTGTGTTTCGATACTTTCACGTTTATTAGTGTATCTCAGTAACTATTTGGTTTATAGTAATTCTGAAGTTACCAGTGGAATCCTCTTAAATTCCGCTTCCATATATGTATGCAAATCAAAAATGTTGCGTGCAAAATTTTGAGCTAGCGCGAGTTGGAGATAAGGTATTTACTTATTTTTTTACAATTCTTATTTCAGAGTGCCCCAATGTGGTTGTTTTGTATTTATTCTATGTTTTTATTCGCTTATCTTCAAGTTCAATCAATAACGAAGCCGATGGTACCTCATTAATCCAAATACAAGGATGTTTTGGTGGATAAAAACGTCACAGAAACAAATTATTGCCGGGCACAAAACTGGCTCTGAGTGAGCTGAGATATACTTTGGGAGTGGGAAAACCTTTGATTGGAAACTATAGGTGCGCCAAAGGGTTAATATGTTCCTGGATGATACTCAATGTTTCTATTAATATTACCGTATTACATTTACAATTAATAACATGTTGATCTTGATTTAATTAATGTTCTTGGTATTTCTGGAGTAGTTCGATATAGATATTATATTATGATTAAAGGGGCTTTCCCACATGCTCGATATTGGTCGTAGATTTGGGGGTAGATAGTAACTGTGTGTGATTAATTTTTGTGTGTGTTTGTCATAATATGTGTGTGTATTGATGTGCAAGTTTGTGTAGTGGTTGTGTTGACAGTGGTTGTGATGACAGTGGTTGTGTTGGCAGTGGTTGTGTTGGCAGCAGATGTCTTAGTAGCGAATATGGTAGAGTTTGAAGGTAATTCAGCCTGCAGTTGCAGTAATTCCAACTTATGTCTTTTCTACATAGGCCTAGATTTTACAGAGACTGTATGAAAAGTACTTGTTAATACGAATGTTGAGGTGAGAATGGTGTGTAAGCCTCCAGGAGGCTCTTTATATATTAGCAAATAAGGTTGGGACCTAATTATGTGATTAATAATATAAAGTCTCAGATTACTGTTGTTCAGTGTCCGTGTCAATGCCGAGATGTCCGCAACAATGTCTGCAACAATTTGCAGAAATATCATCCACTGGTTGCATGCAGTCGTCCTATAATGCCTGACATTCAAATTTGATTGATGTCGAATGTTGTTGCAGACGATATCGGCGAACAATTGCATATGTTGCAGACAATGTCGCCGGCATTTTGCGGAACATCGCAAGACATGTCGCGGATTGCACGCCAACATTCTTGAAATAACGGTCACTACTAGATAATTGGGCCAATTCGTTATGAAAGTCAGCCGACAGGCATTCCACAAACGAAAATCGGGTTGAGTCGGGCATGGGGAAAAGGCCTTTATATGTGAGCTTGCATACGTGTATACTATTTTTTCTGCAGTATAGTGAACACACATTTTACAATGTTGAGCACCTGCTGACTGGGAGGCTTTTTTGCTTCCGTGGCTGGGGACCCTGAGAGAGTGCCCAGAGCATTACTGAAGTTATCCTTTCAGGCATAGAAGCATATATCCCATTTTCTTTCTCTCAAGCTAACTCACAACAAATCTTGGTTTGCTCACGCTTGTTCTACTGCTGTCTGCAATAAGGAGGAAGTATTCAAACCATAATGTTGCCTTCAAAAAATGTTCTGAACTTTCCAACTCTAGCTCTTCCCAAGCTTTTTGGCATTTAGCCAAAACCTGTCGAACAATTTCACTTATTCGTAATCTTCACCTTGTATCCACTCTTACGATACCACCATCACCTCTTCCTCTGACAAAGCTACATTCTTTACTCACATTTTTGCTAAAAACTCCACCTTGGATGAATCCGGCGCTACTCGTCCCTCTCCAGCCCCTTCACAAATACATATATCTAATACCATAATCTCTTCTAAGGGTGTACTTTCTGCCCTCTCTTGGATTAATAGTAAGAAGGCATACTGACCAAATGGTGTTCCTCCTGCTGTGTCCCAAAGAAGGTTAACCTGTCCAAGTTTCCAAGCTATTGTCCAATTGCTCTCCATTCTTGCATCTCTAAACTTATTGAAACTATTCTTAACTCAAATGTTCTTAAGCACTCAGATTGCCAGTATAGTTTCCTTAAGGGCCGCTCTACTGGTGATCTTCTTGCATATTTTACTAACTCTTGGTCATCTTCCATTCGGGACTTTTTCTATTGCGCTGCCACAAATCTATAATTTCCAAAGTAACCTAATTCGGTTTCTATTCCTCTATCTGAGCCATCATCTCTAATATCCTTTCTGACTGTCCAATAGCTGCAGTTGTGGAAATGTCATCTCTCACTTCCTCAACCTATTAAATCCGGTGTTCCTCAGAGTTCTGTGTCTTCAGTTCTCTCACGCTGTATGAAAGTATTAATAGGAACCGGCATGGCATTTGTATAGTCACACAACCAATATACGGCATAAAATGTGAATAAAAAACATCCTTCAGTAGTAGACCTGCAGGATTAACCCCTCTTTGGCGGCGCCCGACTTAAGGCGGTCAAGAGAACCAAGGACTAAAGAGCGGGGCCCGACTTAAGTCCAGTGCGATGTTGAGCACAAATCGGCTCTGAGAGAGAGTCCGAGCGGTGGGAGGAGCGTGGGTTGGCTCTGACCGTTCGGCACTGCTCCCGTACCGTGACTGGTCCCACCTCCACACTCATCCACATCCACTGCTTCCCTAGACAGGGAAATATGTAAGGAAATTACCGTATTTTAGGGATTTTTCCTTCGTGTTGCACGATTGTTGCAAGACAACCCGTGGTCGTAGAAAGATGGTTCAGGTGTCATTGGAAAGCTCAATTAACGCCCTTTCATGGATACATATTTGTATTACGCTCTGGCTCTTCTTTATGCATTAAAAGAGCATAGAATGAAGCTTGTTCAGGGTAAATCTGCCCACTTGGCAGGCAGTAGAAGTTACTAACCTAGCCGCTCGTTGAGTGTTAATAAGCTGTATACAAAGTGCAAATGTTTTAACATAACATAAATTTCATAAGAAAGCAAAATCTAGTTACGAGGATATATAAGTACATAAATAAATAAAAACAATTTTGTATGCAACAGAATCCCCCCAAAGTAGAACCGTAAACAAAGCAACCTAGGCAAGGAAGGAGGCGGCACAAAACCCTCCCAACATGGACCAAACAAGAGATACAACTTACCCAAAATGGGGAAGTTGTAGAATGGGTCTTGGTGACGGCGACGAGGAGCTCCAGCTGGTGGCCCAGCACGCCCACGACCAACTCGGGAGGCACGCGCCCTAGGGCGGCGGCCAGGGCGGCGGCTAGGGCGGGCCACAGCACGACGCCCCCGGGCGGAGCGGTTGGGTTGAGGGTGGTCCATGTTCATGTAGTCGTCATCGTCGTCAGAGTGGTCATCTTGCCCTGATGGTGGACCTATATAGTTATGGCCAGAGTCATCTGTGAGGTGCCCTTCATCGTCACTGTCCCCCACATAATCTGGCGGGGAACGAGTGATGCGTGGGCGGCGTGCGGGGGGGCGAGGTGGGGAAGGAGTGGCAGGTGAGGCTATGTCCCCCCCAAGGTTCTGGGCTCCTTTGCCTGCGACGAGTGGCAGGAAGCAATGTTCCACTGTCACTAGGCCCAGGTATTGGTGATGCGAGCTCAAAAACTTCGTCAGGCACACATGTTGAAGGCTGGAGAGGTGGGGAGGACCATGGGGAAAGTTGCGGGGGCGTATGGCAGGGGCCAGCAGGGGTGGACGCCGCGGGAGCCTCGAACAAAGCCCGCCTAGTTTGCTGTCCTTTTTTCACATATTTCCTGCCTTTCCCCTTTTCGGCAGCAGTATGTATCCTGCCGGGGGACCTAGGAGGCAAATAGGCCAAAAGTGGGGGGTCCTCAACCCTTGGCAGTGGTGGGGAAGAATGGGGGGCGCCCGGGTCATCTTGGGAGGCTTGGGTAGATAAGGGAGACAATGGCGGGTGAGAAGAGTCACCACGCTTACCCTCACTCACAGCCTCATCCTCACCAAGTCTTTTGGCCTCTTCCCTGGCTACCGCGGCCGTCTTCTCAAGTACCTGCTTCTTATAAAAGCGTAGCTTGAAAGGCGATTTAGCTGGCGAAGGGCTTGGAGTCGTGTAACTCAAGCGAAACTTGGAGAGTGACCTTGAACTCTCCCACTAACTCACTTTCCCCACTTCACTTTCTTCAGCTAAAACAGCTTCCGCGTAAGCTGTTGCATCACCTTCATCACTCTCCTCACCCTCATGTTCACTCGCAAATCCCCTAAATTGCGTATCATTGTCACTGTCATCGCCATAATCACTACTTATAATTAGCTGATTTATCTTATGTCTTATATCATCAACATTATGTTCTCCTGCAGCACGCTCATAAAGTCTCAATGTCTCCTCAATACCTCCGGGAGATAACACATTTAGGCGGTGTCGTCTACGTAAGACGCGACGAGCTTGGGCGGTCGTCGTAGGGAGCACGGTATCGGACACAGCGGAATCACTGTTTTGCGTACTATCCATGATGTTGTCGGGGTAGAGACTGTTGTCGTGGCGTAGTTCACGTGTGGTGGCGCTGTCTACCACCCACAACAACAAAAATTTACGCGCGCCATTCGAAAGCACGTACGCAAGCACCCGGAGCCTCAGAGCCCTACCGGGTTCCGCGGGGGGTGTTTGTTATGGGTTTCTCAGAGCCCAACTGGATCTGAGGGGTTAAAGAGTCTGTAGAAAGTAAAATACTTAGTAATATTTTATTGTACGGACTTGTTTCCAATAGTATTGAGATCTGAACTTATGCCTGTATAAATTTATAGTTTACGAAATATCTTTATTACCGTCTTAAGCTTTATTGTTATAAAGATTGCAAATATCCTATAGCAAAAGCTCCCTGGTAAAGGATGGATTTTTCCTCTGTGTAAGAGAGGTCCTTCTTAACCTATGCAATAGGATGACGCCAATAGCAATTGAGCAACCTTAGCAATTACCAGAAGATTGTAAGAAATATCTAATGGATTGTCAGGCTAACTAATTCGCTATTCCGTACTTGTTACAGTCTTTTTTAAAGGCCCATAAATTACACAATCTTTACCAAACCCAAAATGAGCCCCTCTCGTCCTTCCACACACCCATGGTTGTGGAGGTAGTGGTGGTGGTGGTGGTGCGGGCGAGTGCGGGGGATAAACTAGCACATTCTTGAGTGACTAGTTGCTACTTTAAGTAATTGCCACCATTGCATTGCATAATGTAATACCATTAATATATTATATAGAACTGCAGGGATTTACAGTTTGTATATTATTTTTACCAACCAGGGAGTTTACTGCACTCCGGTACTAATTTGGTGATAACAACACAGGTATCAATCAAACCCATAAACAACAGCATTAATTGAATTGGACTACCAGACCACAATGTGATCGGCTTATAGTGAACAAATAAGGATAGGATCATAACATAGTATGGAACAGAATAACTTCAGATAAGAAAAAACATAATACACTCTGCCACTTCGAGGTCAATAGAATATTTGTACTACATAGAATTTCCTAACACACGGTAAAAATAGACATTCGATTCATACTTTGTTTATCTTTATATTGATAATACAAAAATAAGAATCCTTAATATTTTCGGTTAACTTATAAATATTAAAGGCCCTTCCTAAGCTTGATGCAATACAATAAAGCATATGGAACAATAAATAAGTGATCATAGTCTTGAAGAGTGCTATTGAGTATTATAATACTCTTGTTAAGAGAGATTCTTTTGAAACTAAATGTCATATGATGGCGATAACTGGGAACACATAAATGTAGATAAAGTTTGCTAGAGCTTAAGATCTTAACCCTCTCCGACATATGATGCGATTTTGAGCCTATTGGGGATACGTTAACCCTTCTGGCCCGGGCAGCATTTTAAAAGGACGCTGCGGCAGATAGATCGGAGCCCGGGTGTCCTTTTAAAATCCCTATGCTTGAAAGCGTGCTTTGAAATCCGCGCGGCGAAAATTTCCTTTGCAGGGGCGATCGCAGCGCCACCAAACCTCAACTACTACTGTTATCAGTTCCTCCGTGGCCGCCATACCGAGTTATAGCAAAAAAATGTCGTCCGACACATTCGAATCCGTGCAGCCTCCCGCGCGCCCCACTGCTACCCCGCTCGCAACTTCTACGCCTCTTGCTAGCAAGCAAAAAGGCTCAACGCAAGAAATCAAAGGTATTGTTGAGTAATCGTGCGATAGAGAGAGAACTTTTTGCCATTGAAGAGAGCAGTGGCAAAAGCTTAGTGGATAAAGAACAGTTCATAATTGCGAGTGAAGATGATGATTTTGTGGAGTTTGGGGAAGATGACAATGTTGATTTTTTTGAGGGAGGTGATAGTAGTGATGATCCTGATTTGGAAGTGTTGCAGGAAGGTGCAGTAGAACTTCCAAGTGTGCTAGAGCCTAGGCACACCCCGTCGCCATCTTTGCTAGGTCAGCCTAGGCCTAGCCCTAACCCTAGCCCAGGACCTTCCACTTTGCCTGCCCGTACGCCCTTGAAAGTGAGTAAATACTTTTACAAACAATCACTAGTGAAAAGTGCAGCCAAGAAAGTGTGCAGGGCAGCAGAAAAGGTTAGGGAAGCCTCAGATAGTGATAGTGACGCCGACGCTGGTCTAGCAACCGCCCGCATTCCTTTGTCCCGACGCCTTGACCCGGGACGCCGTGTGTGTCACCCACAGCCCTCGGCTTCATCTCTCCCTCAGGATGAGCAAAGGGCCTCTTCAAGTGGTACTAGTGGTGTGCCACAGCCCTCATCACACCGAAGAGCATTATTTGCTGCGGAGAAGCCCTCGGCTCGCCGCAAAAGGAGCCCAACTCCCGAGGCCGAGGCTCCCATTGTTCAACCTCCCGCAGCCTCCCGCCCCCCACGCCACAGACGCCCGGTCCCTTCTTCACTGGAATTGTCTCCCAAAGAAGATGCTGACGACCCCAACATTGCCCTAGATGACCTGACATTTCTTGAGGAGGAGGAGGATGTGGAAGAGGAGGAAATCCCGACACGACAAGTTCGAGGGCGAGGTCGTGGGCGTGCGGCTCAGCCTGCCGAGCTGATGCCCCTGGGCGTGGGCGTGCAGGGCGTCCACCTGGGCGTTCGCGTGCCCAAGGGCAAGGGCGTGCGCGTATGCCTGCTGCGCCTGCAAGTGAGTGCTCATCCAACTTGTTTGTGTGGACAGATGGGGCGGATTTTGAGCCAGATTGTCCTGCCTTTGACGAGCAACAGATTTGTTTCCGGGATGTCACCAGCATATCCCTGTGGCCCAGATGCTACCCCCAGTGAACTTTTCTGTGGCTTTTATGATAATGAAGTGATGGCATACCTCGTCGAGGAAACAAACAATCACCATGCTATCTGTGCCAACTTTCTTGGCAGGAAGACCAGTGCCAAGATGGTGGCATGGAGAGCTGTCACTGTGGCAGAACTATATGTGTTCTTGGCACTCACAATGCTGATGACACATATCAGGAAGCACGCTCTGGCCGACTACTGGATCACTCGCGACCTCATAACGACTCCAGCATTTGGCAAGTACATGTCCAGGGACAGGTACTTCAACATCCTCTCCTATCTCCACCTGACAAACAACATGGCAGTCCACCTTCCCGACGCACTATGGAAGATCAGGAAGCTGTATGACATGATGCGTCATCGGTTTACCACCTACCTGATTCCTTTCCAGAAGATGTGCCTCGATGAGTCTCTGGTCCTGTTCCGTGGTAGGCTGCACTTCCAACAGTATATCCCGTCCAAGAGACACCGCTTTGGCATCAAGCTCTTTGTCCTCTGCGACTGTAATACGGGGTATGTGCTGGACTTTGTGGTCTACAGTGGCAGTGGTGGGGAAATCGAGACTAACCCCGACATTGGATTTGGCGATGCTGTCGTAAAGAAAATTATGGAGAAACAATTCCACAAGAACCACATTCTCTACACCGATAATTATTACACGTCGCCAATCCTCACCAAGTACCTCCATTACCGCAAGACCAGAACTGTCGGGACTGTCAAGGCCAAGTGCAGGGGCATGCCAAGATACCCAACCAAGACCAAGAAGACGGACATCTTCCACAAGAAGAGTGGCCCCATCCTCTCCATCCACTGGCATGACCAGCGGAAGGTTAACCTCCTCATCACATGCCACAAAGCCGAGATGGTCGCCACAGGGAAGGTGGACCGAAGAACGAAAAACCCCGTCCAGAAACCAGCTGCTGTCCTGGACTACAAACTCAACATGCGCCTCATCGACAAGTCCGACATGCAGATGGGCTTCATCGACTGCCTGCGAACATCTTGCAGGTGGTACAAGAAGTTTATTCTGCATACGGTAGATATGACGGCCCTCAATGCCTACAACATCTACCGTCTGAGGACTCCGGGAGCCAAGAAGTATAAGTCCCTGTGGAAGTTCCACAAGCAGGTGATACTTGAGCTCCTGGCTAAACATGCGGGTACACCCGGGAGGCCACTACAAGGACCAGGCGAGCTGGACAGAACGGGGTGTGCCGACTTCTTCAGGAAGCACCAGCTCGCCACCTTCCTTTCCAGACTCCAGGTGGTAGAGTTAGAAGCCAGAAGAGGTGCCATGTCTGCAGCCACAAAACTCGCAGACCCGGCAACGTCACAAAAACCACTTGGGAATGCCTCGAGCGTGAGGTGGGACTGTGTGCTGGACGGTGCTTCAATGAATTTCACACTCTAATACAATTTTGAAGTGCCCGTGACAATAACAGTGAAAGTGACACGCTAAAATATAGGCTAAGAATAATATAAAATAATTAATAAAAGTGAAAGAGACACAAATAACTAATAAGTACCTTCATAACAATATGAACAAGTGAAAGTGACACTAAAATATATATTATAGCTTACCTCTAACAATAAATAAGTGAAAATGACAGTATCAATTATCCTAGTCCAGTGAAAGTGACACTATAATAATAATAATAAAACTAAGTATAAGTGACAGAGACACACATAAGTAATAATAAGTGCCTTCATAACAATATGAACAAGTGAAAGTGACACTATATATATTATTAGCTTACCTAACAATACATAAGAGTGAAAATGACACTATCAATTACCATAGTCCAGTATAATATAATAATAACTACTATAATAATAACAATAAAACTAAGTATAAGTGACAAAGACACAAATAACTTCATAAAAATAACTTTATTGAGTGAAAATAACATAACTATAATAAATGGCATAATAAACAATAAAATCTCTCAAATCGCTTCCCGGAATAATTGCGGGTGGGGCGACGAGTGCAACAGTGCGTCGTAGCCGGGGCCGCGGTTGAGAGTTCGGACGCGCCAAGGTAAATACGCGACAAAAGTTACCTACACTAACATCGCCATAACTCGAAATCCTGTTGAGCTAGAGAGCTCTACTTAATGCCATTCTGCGCAACAAGGTAAGACGCACATTTTAATATATATTTCATAATTGTACGTCTTATATTAAGGGAGATTAGCCTTTGTTTACAAGAGTCATTTTACCGCCAGATCACCCGGATACGAGCTCCGTCCTTTAGAAAGGCAGCCCGGGCCAGAAGGGTTAAAGCCTTTATTACCATCAGAGGTATTTAGAACCCTTTAGTTTAGTTACTTCAACCTCTGCAGTTGTCTTTGAGTTAGCTGTGGGCAGGAAACTAATTTTGGAAAGGTAATTATAAGAGTGAGAGAACTCTATTTCTTATTCTTAATCTGGCAACCTCTGCATCATAAATGCGTGAAAGGGTTAATAAACAGTTGCCGATAATTAGGATATGCATATTACTGGAATGTTATCCTATTATACATTGCGTAACTTTGTGCACACATAGCAAGTGATTATATCAATACACGTTTTAAGATTCCCCGTGTTAATTCTCTCTCTCGAATGGTATGGAAAACTCCTTGTCGCTGATGGTAGGGTGGTCAACAGGCAAATATCAACAGGTCAGTGTCACTCCAACCACTAACATGACTTAGATCACCGTATTAAGAGTTCTGTATATCATTACTTCTACCTGCTATATTAACGTTTTTAAACCATAGCAGCATGTATTATTATTCAATAAGAAACCCTTTGGTAAAATAGGTATCAAATATTCAATGTGCATGCTTATGTCATTCACAATACTATTCATAATTATTAACAATACTAGCTCCCCAAACATACAATACTAGCTCCCCAAACATACAATACCAGCTCCCCAAACATACAATACCAGCTCCCCAAACATACAATACTAGCTCCCCAAACATACAATAGCTTTCACCAAATTTAGAATACCTTCTTCCAACCCTAGCTCATCCCTGCTCCACCTTTACACCCCCAGGATTCCAGAGAATGGAAGGGGAAAACATATCTTTGATATCTAGTGTAGGGATGCAACTAGCGCGGTTTTATTATGGTTATGATAATGTCAGTGTTTTATGCTTGTATTAGTTTGGTTTAATTTAAAAGACATTTTCTATGTCTATATGCATGTTCTGTAGAATGTTACACATAATATATGACACATAAACATCCAACACATTAAATATTTATTGGCGTCTCGGTTGCAGCCCTACAAAGGATAACTTATTTAGTCGAACTTATAAATGTTAACCGTTATACGGCTAATCAGACGACAATTATTTTTGTTTGTTAATACAACTACAACATTTCCATACTCGACTTCCGAAGGACTTCTAGGAATCAAAAGATTCATAACAATATTAGTTAACTATTTAACTGGCTAGCTAATTTGAATATTCATTGCAAGACTATATCATCATTCAATATTCGTTTGAACTAATTCACGCAATCATATCCTAATCAACTTCGTTCCATTGCTCAATATGTGAAGTAAAATCTACTTCTACCTCTTCGTTTTCCTATAAAGTAGCAGCCCTTCTGTTGTTTTTTCACATTCCTTTGTGGATATATATTTATATGAGAGAGAGAGAGAGAGAGAGAGACGCAACATGGATAACATAAAACAAGTGGGTTCCGGTATCATAAGTAATCTTATGTTCAATATCACCTTATAGGAATATAATGAAAAACTTAACAGAATAACCCCTCGACTAAAGCATACTTCCTTATTAGGCCTATCAATACAAATGTATAAATACCTAATTACTCTCGTACAGCCTATGTCTCTACTGTGTATATATATATATATATATATATGCAAGCAACACCAAGGTAAACACGAACATCTTTATTCTGGTACCGGTAACGTTTCGACATTAACATATGTCATCATCAGACATAAATCAATAAGAAATAAATGTATTAATACATTATGTTGACATTTAAAGCAAATATATTTTTAATAATAATTTAGAAAAACATAAAAAGTTAGAAATCGCGAAAAAAGAGATAGAAACAAACACAAACAACAGAAACAGCTAAACCATATGTGAACTACGTGTAGATATTGTAGGCTAAAATATACACAATACCTTAGAAACATAATAGGTTGGAGGAGAATTCGTGGGTGCCCAAGGTGGGCTTAAGATGGTGAGTGAGGAGGGACTCTGCTATTAACCGGGTGGTGTCACCAGAACAACTGAAAATTACTGAAAAATCTTTTTTGTTAATGGAATGGCCTAAAGGTTCACAATGGTCTCGAATGGCTGAAAAGGATGGTTTAGAAATGGGAAGTCCAGTTCTATAAGATCGACCCAGGTGCTCCGCAACCCTCGTGTTTAAGTGCCGTTTTGATTGGCCTATATAAGTTGCATTACAGCAGCTACATTTATATTGATAAACAATAGAGGATTGCAGAACATCCGGGATACGATCTTTGAATTTGAAATGATGAGACAAAGTATTGGTAGGTTTGAATATTATTCTGAGGGACACTTGGGGATAGAAGCAACGAATCAATTTTGTGACTTTATGGCGTATCGAGTAACTTGATGGTCCTAAAAATGGCATAGTGAAAAATATTACTGCCTTTTTAGCAGTCGGTACGGGGCTCGGGACTTGGAAAAGTTTATTTAGTTGTTTACC
>JAGKTK010001702.1:57159-70205 GCA_018397895.1 Paralithodes camtschaticus
GAATTAACGTTAACGCTATTATTATGTACTTAACTATTTTAGTTGACTAACTTGTGGACTAAAGCAACTCTTTAAGTAATTGGGTTATGATGAAAGTAATACTATTGTTTTATATTAATACTTACGAGTTCTTTCATTTTCTTTGAATTAAGCTTACATTGCTTAATGGTGCTTAGTACGGTGATGCTATTGTCTCGTATTAGTAATATCGCCTTAGACTAACATGGCTGTGTTAATATTACTTCTAGTGATTTCCTAAGCTGAAGAAAATTCTTTTGCTTCAAAATATTATATTTTGCTTTTCATATTATTTGAGTGAGACCTGAATCGAATCTATGAAACGATCCTGTAACTTTATTTACTCATAATCAAACCTCAATGTTACGTGGTTAAGAAATACATTTAAACTAATTATTAAATATATATCTAACTTTTTATGTGACTTTGATATTACTCCTGATGATAATAATAATATAATACTATTAACGTAAGACAAGAACCAAGAATAATTTAATTAAATATAAATAAAAGGACATATAAGAAAACTATCTATTCATTTCAAAAAGGGTAAGAGACAGAAATATTCTTACTTTAATATTTATCTTTCAAGACTTTTTATAGAATTAATAGTCCTTCTTTAGATATAACTTCTTCGGTTCATAACCATAGCCTACTAAGCTTCGGTTAAATAATAATTCTTTATAAATACTACATGACTTTAATTAGTTTCAGTATTTTTCATATTTAAAGAGTATCGGTCAATAAAGGATACCAAGTCCTAAGATCCAAAAGGAAAGGAAGCAACAACAGGAAATTATTTTATTAGATTTTACTTTTGTTTTGCCTTCAGCTGACTGATACCTTAATATATATCTCTGTGCTATCTAGATTCATCAAGTTAACCACTTGAGGATCAAGATACGTAACAATGTGTAATACCAATAAAATATCATCAGACAACTTGATAAATATGTACAACTTCAAGGTGTGTACTGTATGCTCACTTGCTAGGAGTACCTTTGTGGAAAGCTATGGCAAGGGAGGATTCAAGTTTAGCGTATTAATTGTATTGAACATTTTTTGTTTTTTGTTGTTGCTTACTGTAATGTAAGAATAGCTATCAAATATAATTCCGATACAAATAGTATACATGTATGAGTAAACTATATTGTTGGCCTAATAATCTTAGTTATATAATAACCAAACATTGTTACAACGCCAAGGAAGACCTGGCGATATTACGGATGACCAAGTTAACCCATCCTGTTGTGTCCTTCCCCGACTTCCTGGTAACCCTTCAGTAAACAGTGACTGGACCACATATTGTGTCTGTGTCTTTATGAATCCATATTATCCGAAACCTGGACAGGTAACGCTCAAAAGCGTAATTTTCATGGTATGGTCGTTGTGAATATGCACATCGACTTTGACCTCAAATATCTCCCAAACCAACAGACTTAATGAAAATTGCTAAAAATAATGTAGGGATCCATTATTATTTTTTTAGTAAATGATAGATATTGAAAGGTAATTAGTATTTAGAACAAGTAGAGTGTTTTAAATATCTAGGAGGAACGATAAGCAGGAGTGGTCGAGGTATGGAAATGGAGGTAAAACAGAGAGTGTGTGAAGGAAGGAAGGTTTTCGGAGCAATGGGAAGTATGTGGAAGATGAGAAAACTCGGAATGAAAGTAAAAAGTACACTGTATCAAGGAATTGTTGTGCCAGTAGTTATGTATGGGGTTGAGACATGGGCTCTGAAGAAAAAAGAAAAAGGAAAGCTGGATGTGATGGAGATGAGCTACTTGAGGAGTATGTGTGGAGTTAATCTTAGAGACGGATTGAGGAATGAAGAGAAATGTAGGAGAGTGGGACAACAGGAACATTTGTCAGCAAGAGTGGACAGAAGGGTGCTGAGCTGGTACGGTCATGTTGAACGAATGGGAGATGAAAGGCTAACAAAGAGAATATGTGAGTCACATACAAGGGGAGATAGAAGGGCAGGAAGACCCCCATTGAGATGGAGAGACTGTGTGAGAAAAGCTTTAGATGATAGAGGAATGGCTATAGATCAGGCAGGGGAAATGGTGGTGGACAGGAGTGAATGGAAAATGCTTGTGAATAGTTAAGTGAACACGTGGTCATTTGGGGGAAGAGGTCGGGCCCAAGTTGGACTAGGTAGTAGTCCATCAGGCGCCTGGCCCGGGGAGACAATTAATATGAAGGGTGCGCCTGGAAGTGTGGTGGGCGGGCTTGTGGCTTCGGCTCCGCTGCATGTCTGCCTGCCGAGATCGGAACCTCTCCTGGTGGTCGGGGGCTGGGGGAGTGGTGGAGCGACCTTGGTGACCCTGGTCTCTGGGTCTTCTCCTGGGTGACCTAGATGTGTGTGAATTTGTGGTTTTATCTGTGTGTGTTCGTTGTTTCATGTTGTTTTTGTGTTTTCCCTGTTCTTGCTCTGTCTTGAGTCGGCCACCCCCAAGGGGAAAAAATAAACAAAAATAAAATCAAATGAAATAGAAAATAATAATACAAAATAGGAAAAAATGGGGATTGGGCCTGAGCATATAGATAGAATAGATAGATAGAATTAGTATTTTTAAATAATTTAATAAAAAATAAGCAGAGGTTTTAAGTTAGTCTTACTTTACAAATTAAGAAAAAATACTAAATTTGTCCTGAGGGTGCTGGGACTATGAGGTTGTGGATGGCAATGGTGGGGCTGATTGGTGTATGAAGGACGACCCTGTAGTCCCCATACGTTGAGAGAAGTGCGAAGTTGCAAAAAGGGTTAACATTTCGACCCTCTAAAAAAATTGCCCCATTTTCAAAAAATCGTTTTAAGAACATAAGAACATAAGAAAATGGGAGTCTGCAGAAAGCCGATTGGCCTAAGCAAGGCAGATCCCTGTCCCACACAACCCCAAATCAATTACAAAGCCCAATTATAGGCTTAATACTCTGAGGATCATCTTACCAAAACGGTTAGAGATTAACGCAGGATTATGGGGGTCTGCAGAGCGCTGATTGGCCCAACCCGGCTGATCCCCCTTCACACCCAACCCTTCTCGTCCATATGCTTATCCAATTTTATCTTAAAGCTCCCTACAGTTTTAGATCCCACTATAGCACTTGGTAGTCCATTCCACCCATCTACAACTCTGTTACCAAACCAATATTTGCCTATATCTTTTCTGAAACGAAATTTATCTAATTTGAAACCATTGGTACGAGTTCTTTCGCTATCACTGAGCTTTAGTACATTTGTCATGTCCCCTTTGTTAATCCCCATTTAGGTTTTGATACCTAAATATACTTGAAATCAAAGCAAAATCAACATATAGCTTCCTACATGCTCCTATTGTAATACCAAAGTGCAATGATCGAGATGTGAGTACCATATATACTACAATAAAATATTATATGGAGGTAACTGAAATCATATCATGAAAAATTCCTGACCCAAAGTATGGCTACATCAGACCCACAGTATGGCAACATGAGACACACTAACCTGCGTGAGCTTGTTCCCTCACCATCTGGCTCAGATGCCTATCACTCCCAGATCAATATCTCAAATCACCATATCACTTATTGTACACTTTTCGATATAAGTAAATGTTACTTGCTAGGTACATATGTTGCAGATTTGCAACAGGTATATCCCGTTTGGGCATGTTCTCATGTTACTGGGCGAGCAGCACCTCCACACCCGACTGAGGCCCACAGCACACTGACTGCCTGCAGGCCGATAACTGAGAAAATGGCCATGTTGGTTGCGCGGACTAAAACAAATTGTTTTGCACACCACGCCTGTGCAAATAGGCAACGGCGTTTCCTGTCCAGGGTTACGCATTTGGGGGTCGATAAGATAAGATGAAGTGAGAGAGGATGAATACTAAGTAAACAACAGCGATAATGGATAATATTACCTCCGAACTAAGTTGATAAGTGTAACAATAATTTTACATTACACATTTACTTATCACAAAAGTGTTATTAAAGACAGGAGGATAACTCATTATAACGGCAACAAGTGTCACTTCCGGAGAAATATTTACTGATGCTCGATGTTTTGGAAGATTCAAGTCACAACACGAATTAAAGATGCCATAAGGTAGTCCGATCATATTGTGATCAGATTCACTTACAGGTTAGAGAGCTAGTAACAATTCGGGTGCGAGTATGTTGAAATACAAGTGTGTACTTTGACTCCGTATGTTAGAAATAGATACTTCTAGTAACAGGTGTGAATGATCGTTCATATACACTAGCTTCCTTCCTATTATAAGACAGTGGGATGGTGGTGCCAGCGCCAATATATCGTAATATAACCTGGCTGTATCCTTGAATGCATCCTATAATGAACAGTTGTAACCATGCATATCTTAACACTTAATAATATTAACCAAAATCATTAAAGTTCCACTCATAAATTCATATATCATAATTTGTTTACTTAAAAATAATTCCATCAGTGTCATTATTGTTACGATGGTTTATCGCTTTCCTTTTCTTCATTTCTCACATTAATTTTCCAAATCCCAGACTCTCGTTACTCATATATTTCACTGGTGCATTTATATTTTCCATTTTTACCCATTCACATTTTGTTAACGCGTTGTCATTTTGTATTTTGTTGTGTTCTAATTATTTTGTTTATCAGGTATTTCAGGTGGGTGTGCTATTTTCAGTTAGTTGACTGCTTTTGTACATGTTTCCTTTTCACCGTATATGATCATCTGTAATTAGTAGCAATAACACAGCTATTGTTATATGAAAAAGTGGATGAAAAAATTGTTTGTCTAGTTTGCATCCAAAATCAGCTTGAGAGAATCAATACATCTAGTGACATAAACATTGCCTTAACTTTACTTATTCAAAACACGTTTCTGCTGACTGTTCCGGGATTACATCTGTACAAAGGTTAAAACGAAGTGTTAAAGCTATGTACTGTCTCGATCATAAGTGTTATTTATATATAACACTAAACTTGCATAGTTCTAGGATATTGATACATTGAAAAATACTAATATTGAAATAGAAGAAATCAAAACATATAATAAAGTTGTAAAATTTTCGAAAAAGAAGCATGTATAAAAGACAAGAAGGGAAGTCAGTTAGAACTACAAATAATTTAGGAGACAACAATATGGATGATTGAAATAGATGTGACTGCTAGTTAGCATTTTTATAATGACTGTTTTTACTCGACATAATTCTATATTCAACTCTTTGGACTAGCTGTATCTATATATTTTCATCACATTCGCACGTTTAATTTTAACTTATTTGTATTGCCTGTACAGTAATTACATTCCACCACATTTCCTCGTCTCCAACAAAACCAATTTCCAACATTTCATAACCTGTCTGAACTTTCAAAGCACTTTCCTCCCGTTTGAGGTTGTCACGCTCGACGATCACGCAATATATTTATATAATATCAATACCACAGATTGTGTAAACCTGTATTATTTATTAGTATATTGACAATGCTGGGAACTAGTAAATGGAGACGCTTCAAATATAACCGTTAATATGAAGAGGGAAGAGATATTCACAGTGCCGTGACGCTACAAGTTTCGACTCTCTCTGGAGTCCTCTAGAGGTGTGACGGGCCATAGTGCAGGGTGAGGCATATATAAAGCTCACAGAAAAGGGGTAGGGAATGGGGGTAAATGGAGGGAAGGCGGAGGTGGGGTGCTAGGTCAGGAAGAGAGTAAATGTGGTGGGGAGGGGGGCATTCTACGTATAAACACGTATTATAAGTAGTATTTCCTGTCAATAACAGCATGTAAGCTGACTATTATATTTGTTGACACATGTATACAATGCCGGAAACCCGTGGGATCATAAATATTTCTCCACCACTCTCGTCACTCTGGTGTTCATCAATCTGGATCTGTCCAATATTTCCATTATTCATCCTCGACCCTCTCCCCTTCTCTCGCTCATCAACAAGAGGCCTTTCCCATAAAACTCTCTCTTTGGTAATTATATCCAAAAAGTGTCATACATGTTCAGGTGATACTATTGCATATAACCAATCAAAATCCAGTCAATACAGGAGGTGTAAACTAAATTGCTTTTCTATTTAATCATAATGTTACTTGCGACCCCACTACAATCAACAGTAGATCTCCAAATAAACACAATAGCCGAGCCTCAACATTGTCTCTCTCTAACTTCCTGTATGTGTGAATGTGACACTCAACGTGTATGAATATGTAGGGGTTTGTGTGCGTTTTTGAGTGTGTGCATGTGTGTCCACAAAGCTTCAAACACATACATATGGACTGTACCTTAGACCATCACGTGTTTGCATCAATTATACATTGTTAACTTGGGTTTTTATGAGAGAGGTAAAATGCTTAATGTATAATGGATTGTATACCAGAGAGCGAGATAATTACATATATGTACATAGATACACTGGCCACACAGATCATACGATCCCTGCGAGGTGGCCAGGACTTAAGGGGGGTGACCTGCTTTTGTTCTGTCCTTTTCTATCTTTCTCTGGCTTGTATCCATTTGGCCCCATTCAGCCTACTGTTTTAAGACATTTATCCCCATCCAGGTGTCAATTTTTTACTGGTGAGCGGTAGCGAGCCAGCATATTTTTTATTTTTGTTTGACAGCAGGCTAAATTTGTACATTTTTCGATAGAAAAATTTCTCCGGCGAAGCCGGATTTCTTCATATAATGCTGGCTCGCTATCGCTCGCCAGGAAGAAATCGACACCTAGATGGGGATAAACGTCTTAAAATAGTTGGCTGAATGGGGCTGAATGGATACAAGCCAGAGAAAAAGAGAAAAGGACAGAAATAACAAAAAGCAGGTCACCCCTCTTAATCCTAGTAGATATAGCAACCCTAATAGAAGGTGGAAAGAAAGGATAGCAAATATGAATGCTCTCTCCCTACCCTCCGGCCTTTTGCCGTAAATGAAAACAGTTAGAAGTGAATAAACTTGCAGGGCTTGGTAGTCGCCTGAAAGAATGTATGGTATAGTTAAAAATGGAAAGGAAAAGGCAAGCACACCTTCACTTTTTGTTTGTTTTTTCTTCTGCTCTCTTCAACTGAAAACGTGTTAATTTCTGCTAGGTTCTCTTGTTAGTTCAGTTTCTACTGCAGACCAACTTCTCTGTGATATGAGTCTAACCTTTATTTTAAATGTGTATATTGAGTCACTCTCTATAACTTCATTATTCCACTCATAAGAATACTGTGGGTGAAGACATGTTTAGTTATGTCTAGGTTCGCTTTCCTACCTGTTAGTTTTAATGTGCTTCCTCTTGTGGAACCTTTTTTGGCTATCTTAAATAGATTATTAGAATTTACGTTACTAAATCCTTTTAGTATCGTAAAACACTCTTATCAGCTGTCCCCTTATTCTCCGTTTCCTAAGCGAAAACAGATCGGGTTTTCTTAATCTCTTATTATATGGTTTATTTCTAAGGGAAAACATTTATTTTGTTGCTCTACGCTGAACGGAGTCGAGTTTCTCTGTCTTTTATTAAGTAGGGAGACCAAAACTGAACAGCATACTCCAGATGTGGCCTCGCAATACTTGTATATAATGGTACAACTATGTCTTTACTATAACAATGACAAATTATTTTAATGAATCCTAGTGCTTTATTTGCTTTGGTAGATGCTGCGGTGCATTGGCTTGTAGATTTTAATTTTCGTTGATAAGCGCTCCTACCTGTAGGTCTTTTATCTGTTATACGTTCTTTATATATTCTTCATTCATGTGATAATTGTATTTGTTATTTTGGGAGCCTATTTGTAATATCTGGCATTTGTTTACATTTAAAGGGAATCTGCCAATTTTCTAACCACTTCGATATTTTGTTTACATCTGATTGCAGGTTACTTACTTCTATCGCATTCCAAGATTATTGCATGTCCTATCTTAGTGTCATCGGCGAATTTGGAAATTATATTATTAATGTCATTGTCTATATCATTAATATATATTATGAACTATAATGGATCCAGTACTGAACCCTGGGGGACTCCACTAGTCATTGGAGTCCAATCTGATTCCACTTCATTAATAATTACTCTTTGCTTTCTTTCGTTTAACCAATTCCTTATCCAATTGAGTGTTTTGCCTTGTATTCCTAGGTTATCGATCTTCCGAAGTAATTTATTATGAGCGACCTTGTCGAAGGCCTTCTGAAAGTCAAAGTACACTATATCAAGACTTTTGGTAACATCTATATAATATTTTCGATTGTCTGTGTGTGTGTGTGTGTGTGTGTGTGTGTTCTTAATAGGCGGCCGCAGTTTTGGACCTGAGGAGCTGAAACTTTGCATGTGGGTGTCAATTGACCTGTGTCAGGTCATGGAGGGGGCGAGGCCACGATCGGAGGTAGTTTCGAGGCCGAAATTGAAAAAAAACATTGAAAACAAATGAAAAAATTGCCGTTTGGGGCAGAAGGAGGCCACCGATCGAAAAGGTGTATGGAACGAAAGTTGTTCGCAGCCTCCCAAAATGGGGGTAGGGATGAGGTCAGATCCAAAATCGGAGGTCATTTAGCGGCCGAAATCGAGGTCGCCGTTTAATGAGGCACAGGGAGGTCGAGGCCGGTGATTATGGTAGTAGTAGTATTGTGATGATTGTGGTAGTAATGATTGATGATGGTGATTATGGTAGTAGTAGTGATGGTGATTATGGTAGAATTTTAATCCGGGCAACGCCGGGTACCCCTGCTAGTTGATCTTAAATAGGCTTTCATAGAATTCAATAAGGTTCGTTAGGCATGATTTCTTTTTTCTGAAGCCGTGTTGACTAGTATTGATAATATTGTTATTCTCTATGAAAAGTACAATTTCGTCTCTTATGATTGATTCCAATGGGTCTGTAATTACCTGGTAGTTTATTATCTCCCTTTTTAAATATTGGCGTAATATTTGCTGTCCTCCAATCAGTGGGTAATTGTCCATGTTGGAATGATCAGTTAAAACATTTGGTTAGGGGTTCGGCTACTTCATATTTGACCAATTTTAGGATTTTGGGGGTGAATAGGTCTGGGCCAAGAGATGGGTTTATTTTCAGTAATTCAATCTTTCTAGTGACGTTTGATTGGCTGATTTTGAATTCAGGGAATACAATTGTGCATGTTTGATTTGTAGCTTGTGGAATGTTCATGTTGGTAGCAGTGGTAAAAACGGAGGTGAAATAATCGTTAAGAGTAGAGGCTATAATATCTGCTATCTGTTTCTAGTACACGTTGAGTGTTAAGTATGGGTCCTATTCCGCTTTTCATTTGTTTACTACTGTTAATGTATCTGTAAAATTGCTTTGGCCTAGTCTTACTATCTTTAGCTATGCTATGCACTGTTCTATTTTGAACTTGATGACAAAAATATGATACAACATCAGTTATGACAGCAAGTTATTAGTATATAGCCAAAAACGTATGCAACACAATGCCATAACATTTGATGCTCGTGGATTAAAAATGTTGCCCAGCTAAGCTTAGCCTTGTTTAGCCTAAATCTAAAAAAACATACAATTTATCTCAAACATTTTCGGTGTTCAATATTTTCATAACCCACATCAAGCTTCGTTAGAATAAAACGCTAGGGAGGTTTAATTATCGTGGTGTATACAATAATAAGCTATTTTGTGAAAACTAGTAGTAACTTTTGTATCAAGGTCCGAATACTTAAACCTTTAACGACGTCATATAGCAATACGACCGTCATATCTCAGCCAATAACTTAAGATCTAATCAAGTATATTTGTCATAGTACCCAATGTAAGCATTTTCTTGGCCTGGGCAATTTTGTAAACACAAAGTAGGTTCGTTCAAAGTGTACAAAAAATACCAGGTATCAATCATCTTCTCACCAACTTCTTCTGCCTAGAACAAAATAAACCCCAGCCCCGGAGGAATTGGAGGAAACATGTTGGTGGTGTGTTCGTTAGTGAGAGCCTAAATGTTATAGCTTAAGGCTAGAACAAGAGGAAACATTTATATACACACGAACAAACATACCATTGGCTGAATAAAATACTTTAATCACTATCACTATTGACTAAGCCAAAACCTCTTTGATATATCTATGGTAAGTCTGAATTATGAAGCTTTGTTGTGACATGCGGAGGAGTAATTTGTTCATATAACTAGAAGTATATCATGGTTATTGTTGAAGGAGTGAACGCGAAGAACAACATTTACTCGGCATTTGAGCTGATATATCAGCAACATTAATATTGAACCATCAGAGTAGTAGCAAATAAGAGGAATGTGTTTATTATGTTTATAAGAAAATAGCTTTGTTTATTTCTAAGCCCTGTTTCTATTCAGTGTAAGCTCCGTTAATAATGCTATACCAAATAGTTGGTAATTGGTTCAATGTTGTTAGTGCACTCAAGCGAACTATTTCTTAATCTCGTTAGTGCCGACATGGAGAAGGAAAAATACAGCTGTATATCCCAGGCAATGTCAGGAGAGAGAGAGAGAGAGTGTGTGTGTGTCTGTGATAGAGAGAGAGAGAGAGAGACGAAGACGTTAAGTACAATAACTAGAAGAAGAGGAAGGACAGGAATAGGAAGTGGAGGAGGAGGAAGATGAAATGAAAACAGTTATAAACACAAATTAAAGGAAGAATAAGAAACTGAGCAGGAGGAAAACCAAAACAAACCCACACAATAGGAGTAACCAAAGGAGGACAAGTAGATGCAAGGTGACAGTAAGAATATTGGTGATAACAAATACATCTGTAACAGGTATATAAGAACTAGTAATAGATGTAGTAAACGATATACAGTATTATAGGTGTGAGAGAAGAATTAAGAGGACTTATTACTTATTATAGTCGCACACATTACCATCAATGTAGATGGCATTAGGTCTATGTGTTCTATATGTCCAATACGTTCATCCATATTCACATAATTATAAACACACACAAGCACACATTCTGCGATATCCATTTTGCATTAATTGAAACCACCAGTATACCACTACTAGAAGTCTCACAGTCTATGTATTATATACCACTCCCGTTTCAGCTCAGGTTGTCTCCACTAAACATTTACATAACACATTAGCGTTGGACTTTCCACCTTCTGTATGTTAGGGTAGTTGAATGAAACAGGGTATAACCTACTTGTCTTTTATGCACCATCTCAATTCCTACTCTTTGTGTAAGCTATTGTATTTACACTTTATTTACTGTATAAGATAATCCTATTCATGTTATAGTATTTATGATTTGGTATCACTATTCGTCAATCTACACCAATCAAATGTATTGGTGGGGGTTGCTGGATGTAGCAACATCCAGCAACCCCTTCTCTTTATCCTCCTACTTTCTCTATCCTAGTTTCAAAGCCAAAGGCAGATGTTGTGCATATGTGCACAACAAACTCACTTGCTCTCGTGTTCCCGATTTCGACTCCTCTGAATTCTCAACTTTATGGCTCAAACTTTCCTGTCATTCTCTTACTAAATATTTCTGTGCTGTCCATCTTTCCCCTAACTCTACCAACTTTCCCAAATTCTTTGACTACCTAAACTCTACAGTGGAACACATTCTATCCATTTCTCCTTTCTCAGAAATCTCCATCTTAGGAGATTTCAACGTTCACCACCGCCAATGGCCCTCCTCTCACACTACTGATCCACCTGGTGAACAAGCCTACGTCTTTTCTATCCTAAATGACCTAGAGCAGTTAGTTCAGCAACCCACCCGTATCCCGGATCGCATCGGAGATCGGCCTAACATTCTTGACCTGTTTCTAACTTCTAACCCTTCTTCTTATACTGTCGATCTTTTCTCTCCTTTGGGCTCCTCCGACCATAAACTTATCTCTGTCACCTGTCCTATCTCTCCAGTACAGCCTCCCGATCCTCCTAGCCGGCGGCGCTTGTGACACTTTGGCGCTGCTGACTGGGAGGCTCTTCGGCAGTACTTCTTTGATTTCCCATGGAATGATTTCTGCTTCCATGGCCGAGGACCCTCGGAGAGTGCTGAACGCATTACCGAGGTAATCCTATCGGGCATGGAAGCATACATTCCATTCTCTTTCTCTCAGACTAATGCTAAAAAATCTTGGTTTACTCACGCCTGTTCTACTGATGTCCGCAATAAGGAGGAAGCATTCAAACAGTACCGACGCCTTAAAACTCAAGACTCTCATTCTTCATATGTTTCTGCCCGGAATCAAGCCAAATCTGTTCTTCGACTTGCCAAACACTCTTTCATCAATAATAAATGCACTGAACTATCCAACTCTAGCTCTTCCCAAGCTTTCTGGCATCTAGCCAAAAACCTCTCCAACAATTTCTCTTCCTCGTCTTTCCCTCCCCTTTCCCACTCTGATGGCACAACCATCACTTCTTCCTCTGACAAAGCTAAACTCTTCGCTCAAACTTTTGCTAGAAACTCCACCTTGGATGATTCCGGTGCTATTCCTCCCTCTCCGCCCTCCTCTCTCTTACTTATGCCTAATATCCTAATCTCTTCTAAAGATGTACTTTCTACCCTCTCTGGGCTTAACACTAATAAGGCGTACGGTCCGGACGGTGTTCCTCCTGTTGTTCTCAAAAACTGTGCTTCCGCGCTGACTCCCTGCCTAGGCAAACTCTTTCGTCTCTGTCTATCCTCTAACGTCTTCCCTTCATGCTGGAAGTTTGCTCACATTCAACCTGTCCCAAAGAAGGGTGACCGCTCTCAACCCTCCAACTATCGTCCAATTGCTCTTATCTCTTGTCTTTCTAAAGTTTTTGAAACTATTCTTGCTTCCAAATTTCTTAAGCATTTCTCTTCTCATAATCTGCTCTCAGATCGCCAGTATGGCTTCCTTAAGGGTCGCTCTACTGGTGATCTTCTTTCATATCTTACTAACTCTTGGTCATCCTCCTTTCGGGACTTCGGTGAGACTTTTTCTATTGCACTAGACATATCGAAAGCCTTCGATAGAGTCTGGCACAAATCTTTAATTTCTAAACTACCCTCCTTCGGTTTCTATCCCTCCATCTGTGCCTTTGTCTCTAATTTCCTTTCCGGCCGTTCCATAGC
>JAGKTK010001703.1:0-11202 GCA_018397895.1 Paralithodes camtschaticus
CCTACTATATTTAACTTCCCTTACTCCTACTATATTTAACTTCCCTTTCTCCTACTATATTTAACTTTATTCTCTTCATTTCTGCTTTTAAGAACCAAACTGTCCTCTTTGGTCAAGCGTACACATATTCAACGTTGCTATCTTATAAAGTACTATCATTTGCAATGACTTGTGTGCAGTTGTTTGATAACGGTCTTCTCCCACCTGCACTCCACGTTCGAGGCTTGTTGAGGGAACGCAGGCCTTTAAAACTTCAACGTTTCCATATACCTCGCTTCCTTGGACAAATTTTTGGTGTACTTGCATGATTATTCTTGGATTATACGTAATGAGGTCTCCATTTCCCTTCTATGGTGGCTGGCCGGTGGCCCATCATGGGGCTCTTATGCCCTTTATCAGGTCTTCTTCTTCGTTCTGCTGAGTGGGCACGCACCCTCCTCACTTAGTGACTCAGGTTGGGTTGCCATTTGAGTCGCCAGCTATCCGATGTGATTTTTCTTTAGGGTTTTACTCAAGAAGACTTGTTTCACCCTAGGATAACCCACAAGTATAATAATTTCATTCTCTTGACCTAATCCCTTCATTCTCTCAATCTAGTAATTTAATTCTTTCGACCTAATCACTTGATTCTTTCGATATAATGAGATACCTGTAATTCATAATTAATTAAACAGTCGTGCTAGTGACACATATTCCTTCTAAGTAATGTAATTCACAATGTTTAGGGCAGAATTTTCCTCCTAACCTCTTGTAACTCAAACATGAGTATAGTAATCGAGCTATAAATAGACCAGACATCGTGAACCCTAACTTCTGTAACTCAATTAAGGTAGAGCATATGGCCTGTAAATGTTCACACCTATTCCTTGTCTGACCCTTACCAAGGGTAGAAATATTAGCTCGCATACTCTGGTTGTTAATGAGTTACAGAGGATAATGTTCAAGAGTTTTGGTCTACTTACTTAGAACGGGATATAATATATCTACCAATTATACAGGAAAAGCGCCAGCCACTAGGTGTTGAAATGTACAGTTAATTTACTCAAGTATTTTTTTTAGTTTAGAGGCTTAGCGTCTAAATGGCCTGGACTAAATATATATAATATACTGTAATATTCTGTAAAATATCTATTCAAAAAATGATCTGAAGGGTTACATGAAACGAAAGTACCCTAATGTTTTCTGTTACTTTCGATATATTAGGATTGATTATGAATGCATCCTCAACTATGTAAAAGCAAACAGCTAAAATCTATGTAACATAGATGATTATAGATGGCGAGGTAGGGGAATCAGTAAGCACAACCAAACGGATGGGAAACACGAGGGAAATGGGACAGAGGTATTGTTGTCTCTCAGTGTCCCCGTCTCCAGCCACCTCTTAACTCATCTGTGCATGGAAGCGCCACTACAGGTCTTCAGGGCTATAGCCTCCAAGGACATCCCAATTATTTTGCACCAACTTTGTGCCTTATAAATATCAAAGAAAACATCATAGGAGTGAAAAACGAATGTAGTTTGTTATGCAATAGTTTATTCGGATATCATATTTTTCGTTCCCTTTTTGTATGTTCCAACTCTACCTTTGGACATAGGTTTACAACTTATAGCTTACAGCGGTACATACATACGTACATCAAATTTTAAGACTAAGTGCTCCACACATACGTGCAGTTTCAGTCTCTTGTCCAAATGGCGGCGTTCCAGGCAAACCTGTTAAGGGCTGCTTCACTTATCAAGTTTTTGGATTTGAGATCGGCACGTATAGTCCGATCCCAGGTCTTCCTCGGTCCACCCCTTGGTGCAGCTCCCTCCACAATCACAGACCTGCATCTTTTCACCCAATTTTGTTCATCCATTCTCTCCACATGTCCATACCATCCCAGTCTACTTGTGCGCATATCCTCGCTAATACTCGTTATACCTAAACGTCTCCTCAGCTTTTCATTTGTTATTCTATCCTGAAGCCTGGCCCCACACATCCATCTGAACATTTTCATCTCATTACGTTCCATTCTGTTGACATCCTCTACTTTAAGGTCCCATGTTTCTGAGGCATACGTCATTGCACTTCTAACACATGAGGCATACACCTTTCCCTTCAAGGGGAGAGGCATTCTTTTCATGGTCAGAATTGGCAGCATGTCTCTGAACTTCCCCCAGCCACATTTAATTCTAGCGACAGTGGCAGCCTCGGCCCCACCACCGGCAGAGATGGTATCTCCTAGGTAACAAAATTTGTCCACAAGCTCCAAAGACTCATATCCAAAATTCACAGCCACAGGATCATCATTTAACAAAAGCTCGCCTTTGAACACTACACGCTCAAATGTCTCTATTTTTGGCTTATCCTTCGGCAGGGGTCCTTTTATTCTACTACAGCGCTTACTCCCATGGTGCACCCAACATCGACAGATGCTACATCGAATCGAGTTAGCGACTACACCCTTTCCCCACACTGCACATGGGTATGCACCGCTCTTTTCCACATTACCTTGTCTCAATCTACAATGCATAACCTTCGTTTTGTTAATATTGACTCTTAAACTCTCGCTCGTCATGCCCTCTCCCCATCTTCTGAATTTGGCCTCAGCATCTTGCACATTGTCACCTATTAGGACTAAATCGTCTGCATAAAACAGTTCCCTCGGGTGAAGTCCGGAGGTCTTAATCCATTTGGCAAGTATGACATCGAGACAGTTTGGGTGTTGGAACTGGCTCGTTCGTGGTCTTACCTTCATAAAGCTAGACGCCTTGTTGTCTTCTCATTGCCCGATGCAATTCTGACTGTATCGCCACTGTCTGGTTGTCTCATCCTACAATCCCGGATACCTCTCTCTCTCTCAAATTATTGAGCTGTTTACTCACTAAGCACTGCCCTCCTAACATATTATGAATATGGGAATATTCATACAATGCTAGGTTATTCCTATGTCGTGTCAGTGGGATTTGTGGTGAAGCACTGAAATTAAGTACAGTACAAAGTCCATGGCAATAACATTTCCCATTGTCACATCAGGATTTGAAACCGGAACTTTATGATTACCAGTAGAGTAGCAAGACCACTCATCCACACCTTCCCATGTTATGATATAGCCAAATATATTTCTTGTAAATTAGTTATAATATTTCTACTTCCATACATAAAATCACAGCTATGATGCGAATTATGTAGACAACTGTACAAATTAGCTAAAACTATTTACAAGCAAACGCCTGAAATGTATATGACTTATATAATTTATATACAGTGGGGTAGGGAAATGGAGTCCAGTAGGGGTAAACATGGGTTCTGAATGCTGAGGAAAAAAGGGATAAAAGCATTGTCTCCGTCGCTCCTTGTTCCTCAGTGTCCTCTTCTCCCGCCACCTCTTCACCCATCTATGCACGGTAGCAGCACTACAGTTGGTCCTCAGGGCTATGGCTCTAAAAGACAGCCCGAGGGATCTTAACATTATGAACCTCGCCCTGCTCGCTTCGTTGCCTTTATGGTAAGTTCGGAAGCAGCGCATTTTGTGTGGGATAGTACAATTTCTTGTATCTGCAAATGAAGGCATCAAACGAGACCACTTGTAATACAATTTCAATGGACAATTTATAATAACCCTTTGAGTACCAGTGACGTGTGTTATATTATATGCTGGCTATATTTAGACGATATTATGCAACTTAAGAAGGATCTGGGATAATTAAAAAGGTTGGCTGAGATCCCTTGAAGCCTTTTTATTGCTAGAGGTGCTCCTTAAGCTGAATAAAATCGTCTAATAGTTACCAAAATATGATATATAGAACATCCCTGGTACTGTTTGGGTTAACGGGGTATGGGCGTATTTGTGTGCTATCATATGTATATATTCATTAGTTTATTGTTCCTCCCTAGACCTCCATCAAGCTTAAAAAATAACACCCGCCCAAGACCCATCTTAAAGATATATTTGTACATTTTTCGATAGCCAGTTCCTCCTAAGTTACAGGCTCGCTATCGCTCGCCAGGAATAAATTGACACCTACATGACAATTATATGGGGTGAAAGGTCTTAAAATCGCCAAACTAATGGGCCGAACTATTTAAAATCTGAAAAAGTAATGGTACTAAACAAGAGGAAGAAGGGGGACCCAAAACACGACCCATCTCCCCTTAATCTAAAGAGGGTAGTACACGAGAGCATTTATCGTCAACATGTGATCTACAACTCACTATAACAACAATATTGAGATTATTTTGCACTAGTATTAGCAACTAGACTGGAGGTAGATTATATAAGCTGACAGACTGTATGTATGTATGTATATACTCAGGCATATACCCCATAGCTGGGGGTGGCCGACTCGAGACAGAGCCAGAACAGGAACAACATTTTATGATCCAGTTCTTAGGGTTCGGGACCACTTTTGCGTTCCCTCGCCCCTTACTTTGTCTCGTCTAGTAGGTGAATTTTACAAGGGGAGGAGGATTCCTAGCTTCTTGCCCCCAGTTTAGTTAGTTAGTTAAAATAGGACTTAATGGGTTGTTTTTCTGGTCCCCCTTCTTCCTCGTGCTTACCCCCAATAGTTTTCAGATTTTATGACGTTTGGCCCATTAGTTTGGCGATTTTAATACCTTTTGCCCCATTTAATTGTCAATTTTAAGATCTTTCGTGCCATTTAGGTGTCGATTTTTTCCGGGCGAGCGATAGTGAGCCTGTAATCTTAAGAGTAACCGGCCTTCGGCCGGGACATTTTTCTACCGAAAAATGTACAAATTACTCTAGAAGGGGGATCTGATGGATGTTTTTTTAAGTTTGATGGAGGTCTAGGGAGGAAACTAAAACAAAATAACAAATAAATGAAAAAATCTACCAAAAAGTGAATCATCCCCCCTTAAGAGGTTATCAACCAATGAGGATTATTAAGCCCACCTTAAAGTAAGGAAGAACGTGACCGGAGTCACCGAGACCCCCAAGTTTATACCCCCAGGTATACTGGGTATATACATCCAGAGGCTGTTCTACTCGGGAACCCCAAACGTCTTCCTTAAGGGGGGTGACCTGCTTTTTGTCATTTCTTTCATTTTCTCTCTTTCTCTGGCTTGTATCCATTCGGCCCCATTCAGCCAACTATTTTAAGACGTTTATCCCCATCTAAGTGTCGATTTCTTCCTGGCGAGCGATAGCGAGCCAGCATTATATGAAGAAATCCGGCTTCGCCAGAGACATTTTTCTGTCGAAAAATTTACAAATTTAGCTTGCTGTCAAACAAAAATAAAAAAATATGCTGGCTCCCTACTGCTCTCCAGTAAACAATTGACAACTGGATGGGGATGAACGTCTTAAAACAGTAGGCTGAAGATGGCCAAATGGGTACAAGGCAGAGAAAGATAGAAAAGGACAGAACAAAAACAGGTCACCCCCCTTAACCCCTTTAGCACCAGGACGCCTTTTTACCATAGATTCTGGCTAACGTTAGACGATGCTATGCAGTTTATGAAGGACCCATGCTATTCAGGGGGATAATTGAGATCTTATTAACCCCTTTGAGTTCTAGAGGTAGATAATATTCTAAAGAAACTCGTCCAATGGTAACTATAATATGGTGAAAATTACGTCGTGGTGCTGAAGGGGTTAATCGCGACCAGTACTAAAGCCCCATTTCGAGAACTCCAGAACCTTGCCCCCAGCATTACACTGTAATATTTAAGACCATTTACACTGCAACAACGGTGGTACATATAAGTGTAATGTGAGTGATGTATCGGTGCCAATTGACCACTTGCGAGTTTCTGGCTATAAGGAAGTTGGTGCCGTAAACATCAATATAAAACAGAAATGCAATGATAATATAGGTTTATGATTGATAAGAAGTACGTTGAATTTGGTTTAAATTATTATTTTATAAATGTACTACAACCATATTATCGCTGGTAATTCTGTTAAATACTGATGTAAGAAACTCCAACTTCCTTATAGCCAGAAACTCGCAAGTCGCCAATTATATTTTGATCAATACAAGGTATCAGCAGTATCCAAAATTTGATATATTCGTTTCGAGTTTGACATACAAACATGTTCCTACTCTTATCCACCCTATTCAACATCTGACCTTTTATTAAGGGGAGGCAGACCGTTTTTCTGGACCTTCTTCTCCCTCATGTTTAGCCCCATTTTTTTAGATTATAAGTCGTTCGGCCCATTAGTTTGGCGATTTTAACACCTTTCGCCCCATTTCGGTGTCAATTTTAAGACTTTTCGTACAATTTAGGTGTCGATTATTTCCTGGCGAGAGATAGCGAGCCTGATATTTTAAGATGAAACAGCCTTCGGCCGGGACATTTTTCAACCGAAAAATGTACAAATTTATCTTGAAGGGGGGTCTAGGGGGTGTTTTTCTAAGTTTGATGGAGGTCTAGCGAGAAAACTAAGGAATATACTTTTAATCTCCTCGGTGGTCTAGTTGATTAGGTGCTGGAGTGCTGCACTACTGGCCTGGGTTCGAACCCTCGCTGGGGTATGGCACAAAAATATTAATTTATTAAGGCTCTACTTGTTTATCAGTGAGGCCTTCAATTTGCCCCAGATTACTTGTATCCTTCTCTAGTACTTAGTTGCTAGTGTTTTTGTGCGAGGTGTTGTTGTTGTTGTTGTTTTTCCCCAAGCTGCCTGGCTGACCAGCCCCAAGGCCCGAGCAAGGCCAAGGCCACAACCGAGCGCCTCCACAGAACCCTCCCTGCCGACCACAATGAAGCCCGGGTGATCGAAGCCACTCCATGGCGGGGAGCTGAGGAGGGCGCGGAAACGCCCGGGAAACCAAAGCCCCACCCAGGGCCCTGTGCCCCTCAGCAATTATGAAGAGAAAGTTGAGGGGCAAAGGAAAGATGTGACGCTTTGGCTTCCAGCCTTGGTAGATTAGGAGGTCAATCCACGCAAGAGACGCCGTCACTTGAGATCTAGAAAATATATAAGTAAAAGGAACAGTCAGAGTAAGCTATGGGTATGGCAGAGATCGCTCAGTTCTCACTCTGATAGATCAGCCCATCACCACATGACTAGAACCCAATCCTCTCAGCATCAGCTAGGAAAGGCCCTAGAAAGCCGCCTTTGGGGGGGGGGGGGGGATAGCTCCCCTATTTCAACCCCTTTCGGGGTTGGGCACCCGCCTGCACTCGCACCTTTTTTGTGCGAAGTGTTTGTGTGTATGGTATCTAGCTACGTGATCACGAGTCGGAGCGGGTGGTGATGGATGGAATATAATTCCAAATGATGCCATTACTTTTAAGCTCCTCGGTGGTCTAGTTAGTTAGGTGCTGGAGTGCTGCACTACTGGCCTGGGTTCGAACCCTCGCTGAGGCATGACGCAAAAATATTAATAGAAAAAAAAAAAAAAAAAAAAACGGTCTGTCTCCCCTTAATACAGCACAGATCGAGCCAAACGTAATGACAGCTGAGACATGACTTATTAGTGCTGCCGTACTGTACATGTAAGTGGAATATAATTGTTTTATGATACAATGAACATTGCGAATTTTATACATTACGCTCATTTTCACCTGTTTTTAGTCCGGGTGACATCTAGTGTATTTTATTCTAGCAATATTTAGACGATTTTTAGCCTCTTACGAAGGATCTGTAGTAGGTGAGATGGTTAATTGAGAGAAGAACCTTTGTATTGCTAGAGGTCCTTCTTAAACCGAATAAAATATTCTAGTAACAGCCAGAATATGAAAAGAAGTCACCCTTATTAAAAGTATTGAGCGTATTTATTTTCTCATATATATGTTTTCATTTATTCAGTTTCCTCCCGAGACCTCCATCAACCTTAAACAAAAAAACACCCTCAACACCTTCCTTCAAGTTAGATTTGTACATTTTTCGATAGAAAAATATCCCGGTCTAAGGCCGGTTTCTCTTGAAATACAGGCTCGCTATCGCTCGCAAGGAAAATATTGACACCTTCATGACACGAAAAGTCTTAATATTAACAACGAAATAGGGTGAAAAATCTTAAAATCGCCAAACTAATGGGCCGAACATTATAAAGTCTGAAAACTAATGAGGCTAAACATGAAATAGAGAGGGGACCAGAAAAACGTCCCTCTCCCCTTAAAAGTGCATCTTTATTATCACCTTGAGGATTAACACGCGTTTTAAGGGGAAATGGTTCACTTTTTGGGCGATTTTTGCATGTATTCGTTATTTTTTCTAGTTTCCTCCCTAGATCTCCATCAAATTAAAACAAAACAATCCATTAGATCCCCCTTCTAGATTTATTTGTACATTTTTCGGTAAAATGTCCCGCCGAAGGCCGATTCTTTCAACATTACAGGCTCACTATCGTTCGCCAGGGAAAAAATCAACACCTAAATAGCACGAAAGGTCTAAATATTGACGAAGAAATGAGGCGAAAGGTCTTAAAATCGACGAACTAATGGGGCAAACATCTTAACATCTGAAAACTAATGGGGCTAAACATGAGGGAGAAAGTGGTCCAGAAAATTGGCTCATCTCCCCTTAACATTTTATAATGGCTGTCATTAGAAGAGTGTATGCAGTTTCGGAAGGCCCTCTAGCACTCAAAGGGGTGAACACTCTCTCGATCATCCCTCTGATGCCCACAATTGACTACTTGCGAGTTTCATTCCATAAGGAAGTTGGAGTTGTAGACATCGATATTTAGCAGAATAACCAACTATAATACAGCTTTAGTAATTTCATAAATACATAAAACCAAATTCAACCTACTATTTACCATCAGAAACCTACATTATGACTTTATTTGTGTTTAATATCGATGTTTACAAGCCGAACTTCCTCATAGCCTGAATCTCGCAAGTGGTCAATTCTCGTCCTAAACTGGTTAACATCGACTAATGATAGCCAGAATAAACTGTTAAGGGGACACAGGCCGTTTTGCTGGTCGTCCTTCTTCCTCATGCTTAGCCCATTAGTTTTCAGATGTTTTGACATTCGGCCTATTAGTTTGGCGATTTAAATACCTTTTGCCCCATTTCGTTGTCAGATTTCAGGCCTTTCGTACCATTTAGGTGTCGATTTTTTCCTGGCGAGCGCAAGCGAGCCTGTATTTTTAAGAGTAATCGGCCTTAGGCCGGGATTTTTTTTAACGAAAAATTTACAATTTTATCTTGAAGGGGTGTCTAGGGAGTGTTTTTCTAAGTTTAATTGAGGTCTAACGAGGAAAGTAAACAAATACATTAATACATGAATTAATAGACCAAAAAACCGGCCACAAGCTCCTTAACCCTTAGAGTACCAGCGACGTATGTTATTTTTTATTCTAGCTATATTTGGATGATTTTATGCAGCTTAGGAAGGATCTGTGGTAGTTAAAAGAGTTGGTTAAGATAATTAGAAGCTTTATTATTGCTAGTGGATATTCCTACTCCACACCTAAATGGCAAGAAAGGTCTGACAATATTATTGACAGAGATGAGGCGAAAGTTCTTAAAAACGCCAAGGTAATGGGGCGAACGTCTTAAAATCTCAAAAGCAATTTTGACTAAACATGAGGGTGAAAGGGATTCCGAAAAAAAAAAATCCCTCAAGTGGAAATATCCCCTTAAATGCTACCAAAAGAATGTTGTGGATGAAGGATAGACAGTGGTGTCAATCCCTCTTAAGCCGGTGTCACACGAGCACTTTTTCCCTCAACATTTATCCTTAACACTGGTCTGGCAGCTTATGAGGTTAACATGTATAATATTCCTGCTACCTATATTCATCTATCATCAGTCTAGTTTCCGGTACCAGTGCAAAATAGTCCAGAAATGTTGCCAGAAATATTTTGATTATTAAATGTTGACTATAAAAGCTCTCGTGTGATACCGGCTTTACAGTTTGTGTATGATGATGCTACTCTCCATCTGTCCAACCATCAGTAGACGATTATATATGCAGATTACGGGGGGGTGACCTGTTTGTTTTATCTCCTTTTCTCTCTTTCTCTAGCTTGTATCCATTCGGCCCCATTCAGCCTACTGTTTTAAAACGTTTATCCCCATCCAGGTGCCGATTTCTTCCTGGCGAGCGATAGCGAGTCAGCATTGTATGGAGAAATCCGGCTTCGCCGGAGAAATTTTTGTATCGTAAAATTTACAAATTTAGCTTGCTGTCAATTTTGTTTTAAATATATGCTGACTTGCTACCACTCGCCAGGAAAGACTCGACACCTGGAGGGAGATAAGCGTCTTAAAACAGTAGGCTGAATGGGGCCGAATGGATACAACCCAGAGAGAGAGGAAACAAACGAGTTGTGCCCCCTTAAGAAGAGCCTCATTCTCTCGGAGTGCCAATTAGCTCAGTTATCTCTTTAACGTACACAGACCCTTTCTGAACTTAAGGGGAGACTGGCCGTTTGTTTGGTCTATTAATTCATTTAGTCATATATTTTTTTAGTTTCCTCCCTAGACCTCCATCAAGCTTAGAAAAAAAAAACCCTAGACCCCCCTTCAAGATAAATTTGTACATTTTTCGGTAGAAAAATATCCCGGACGAAGGCCGGTTCCTCTTAAAATTGCAGGCTCGCTATCGCTTTCCAGGAAATAATCGACACCTAAATGGCTCGAAAGGTGTTAAAATTGACAACGAAATGGGGCGAAAGGTGTTAAAATAGCCAAACTAATGGGACGAACGTCTTATAATCTCAACACCAAAGGAGCTAAACATTAGGGAGAAGGGGGTCCAGAAAAACGGTCTTCCTCCCGTTAATAAAATCGTCTAATAGTAGCTGGACTATGATAAAAGAATGCGTCATTGCTTACTGAGAGGGTTAACACTATCAGGTCAGGTGAAGGTATTGAGGGATAGGCCTTTACAACGGCACCTCGTATCTATATTCTGCTTTTCCTATTTTTCTGAAGAGTGTAGAGAGGGGAGAAGGGGTGTTCGAGAGAGAGGAAGCTGTTGGAGTGGCTTTGTTATGTGTGTTATTAGTCTGTATCAAACCAGCAATACATACCCAGTAATGACAGAGATCTTCCTGTGAGGAGAGGAGAGCCAGCACTGACTGAATCACATGTGAGACCCCAAATATATAATCTGACAGTAGGGTTGCTGCTAAACTACTGAGCATGCGTGGGATTGGTTCCCTTATTATTATTTCAAGCGCTTCGTAATCCCCCACTCTCTCTCTCTCTATCTGACACGTACATGCGCACCTATCCAAATTACACTCCTCCCCTCTCTCTCTCTCTCTTTTCTCTCTCTCTCTCTC